>JAGDQP010001370.1:76140-124890 GCA_022664845.1 Lepisma saccharinum | reverse complement strand
ACCACTACTGTTTAACTTTGCGTTAGAATATGCGATTTTAAAAATTAAAGGAGACAAAAAGGGGCTGTCATTGAATGGTTTGAATCAACTGTTTGGATACGCGGATGATGTAGATTTAATAGGGGATGATATAGATGCACTACAAAGCAACACTGATGTCTTAGTAGAAGCGTGCGATGAGATAGGTCTACAGGTAAACATAGATAAAACAAAATACATGATAACAGGCCGAAACACAGGGAATGAAGGAAATAAAAATATAAGAATTAGGGATGAGGTCATAGAGAAAGTAAACAAATTTAAATACTTGGGAGCATACGTAACAAGCAAAAATAGGGTCACGGAAGAAATAAAAAGTCGCTTAGTATCGGGGAACGCATGTTTCTATTCAGTCCAAAAACTTCTAACATAGGATAGAATCCAATGGCGAACGTTTGTTACTGCGACGATGAACTTGCGAGTTCTATAAGCCATAGAGTTAGTTAGTTAGTAAAATGTATGTTTTGCGTTGTTTCGGAACGTTACAAACTAAATTAGATTAAAATGCATGATACTGTCGTTGCTTCATAGTCTTCAATGTGTTTAGAACATTAGTATTGTTTTTCTCATAATATATTTTCATACACGTCCTAGTGCTTTTCATGAGGGGCGCATTTAGGCACTAAATGTCTGTCCAATAAAAAGACTTGGGAGTGAAACATTTCTAACAAATATTAGACCGACCGGACAAATATTAGGCAAAATAATCTGTCAGAGAAGAATAAATTGTAATTGTTAATTTCCTAGGAGATCTATATGTGGGTTCTGCCCTCTGTGTTTCTCTTGTAGAAACCTGACATTTTTGTTATTTGATTTTCCACGAAAATATGACAGATACGAGATCCTGGTCGTTGCTGCGGGATTCCTTCTCCCACATCCCCCTATCTTCTATGAATAATCTCTGACGTGCATTTGTACTGCTGTGGACAAAAGTTTTGTCGCATGTCTGTATTACTTACAGATGTATGGACACATAACACATTTTTGTGGAAAAATATTGTCCTGATATGTAGCTAAACGATGGCAATATTTTCAAAAATATAAGTTCTCGTCGACAAAAAAATGCTAACAACGTAGTATCACGGAAGGTCATACCGAAACCTACCCCCATTTTTTTTCCACGTGAAGTTAATGCCAATTTAATCTTCCACACAATATATTAGCTGCGGATACAAAGTACAAATAGGTCAAAAAAATAGTAAAAGAAAAATAAATTGTTTTTACTAGCGTCATGATCAGGTTGGATCCACTGCGCAATAGAGTTTTCAACTGGTAGGAGAGGAAATGGACAGAGCGGACAGGTGCGGGACTGGTGTTAAGGAAACTCCATATTGTCAGCCAATTTTGTTTTAATTTAAAGTAGAGAACGGTGAATGTAACTGTGCATGACATTAGAAGTGATAACTTATGTTTGTTTTACTGCTGATATGGAACGCTGCAGTGGTTGCACTTGTAAATTACATGCGAAATAGATGTGTAAGGTAATCTTCCACCACGTCAAAGCGAAACTTCCATTCAAAAAAAAAAAAAAAAAAAACTGCGAAGACGAGAAGCATAATTCGGAAAAGGTTCCTGGAATGTTGAGATAGAATTCATGAGTCGTGTACTTAGCGAGTGTCATTGAGTAAATCGCACACGTTGAGACCAACAATTCTTTTAATCATTCAGTCTTAAGCAGGTAATACCAAAATACAGTCACCTATTTGATCATATTTTATGAATAATATGACAATTGTCCCATTGTCTAGGTGGGAAATCCCAGTCCCCGTGATTCAGTCGACTATGTTGATTGAGACATTTCATGATTTCCCAGTTTCATCAGCCGGGATATACTTCGAGGAAGCGCTGATCGGTAACTCCCTCATTCATGCCCTGTCCTTTCCCAGATTGAGCCAAAGATGCCGACAGGCCATAAAATAAATGTGAATGAAATTGTCGATTTATTTTGTGGCCTGTAGGCATCTATGGCGCAGGCCGCGATAGGGAATAGTCAGGATATGGGAAGAAGTCGGCCAAGGTCTTTGTGAAGATAGAATCCCGGTATTCGCCTGGTAAAACTGACAAGGAAACCCTGGAGAACCTCAGTCAGGATGTTCGGGCGTGGACTTTGAACTCGCGTACCTCCCCAGTGCCGATCCAAAATCCGGCATGCTGGCTATTGGACCATGGGGACTATGTTTCAATTCAATGAATATATGATAGACGTATTTATCCGATTTATTGATTAAAACCTAAATTATTCGTGCACTACACACACAACAAATGCAAGCATATTACAATGACTGCTAATGTTTTATTGTTTCTCGCCCTCCAGCATGGTAGTTTGACTGAAGAGTATAGAAATGTTGAGCAGCCCTAATCTAGTAGCGAGCAACATGTACTGGGCGCTAATGTAAACAACTCTCACTTGTCAGTTTGTCATTATAGCGTTCTGTATTGTGAGTGTGCTGCATGAGTGACTATCAGAAAAGTTACCGTCAAACAGGGACTTCATAGTGTTGACATTTCGTTTACAAGTACGTGAAGTGCACGGACAGCACGTAGTAAGAAAGATAAGTGCAGTGAACTGTGTGGAAGACGTTACAATGTGCGGTTTGAATGAACCATTGAATCCTGTCACTATTCTAACCTTCGCGATAAACTATTTTCGGGATAAGAACATCACTCGAGGAAGTGAAATGAGTGAACAAGAAAAGCAAATGGCAGACATCATAGTAAAGCTTCTAGAACAACATCCGCTAGGAGCAGACCTTTCTGTTGAAGTTTCTTTTAATATCGAACAACAAGATGCAGATTCAACGGATGACGAACGTAACATCTATATGTCAATTTCATCAGAATTAGTTAATCAGTCCGCTTGTGACATTATTTCATTCAAGAAACCAGAACAAATGTTGTCTTCGAGTGATGAAAGTTATTCACCACGTACGTCGTCGGCTTCAACTTATGCACCAAGTCCGGAGAAAAAATCGAAAGAATATATCGGCACAGATTATAAAAGAAGAGCAGTAAAATACTGGCTTAACGGAGGTGGTCGGAAGAGATTACCGTTACCCACAGTCCGTTCAAAGTTTCAGTTAGTTTCGTTCCAACGGTAATTGCGTAAATGGAGAGCAGTTACAAAATAGGAAAGCAAACCCAGTAGAGAGCAAGAAGAAAATATGAAAATTTGTTTGCGCGGTTTGTGGAGACGAGAAAGAACAGGCAAAGCGTATGTGATGAAGATTTTAAAATATAGACATTGGGATTTGTACACAGAAAAGCAGTATCTAATTTTGCAGCATCGAAAGCCTGCATCTATAATTTCAAGAGACATTATACAATTAAAAGCAGAAAAATAACTAAATTCGTCTCCCGATCATGCACGAAGGACGAGCTGGAACTCCAAAAATCTGCAACTGATTTTGTCGAATCAACAAGGAAAAAGCTTGCTGACTATGTACCATCGCAAATTTTTAAAACAGATCAGAGTAGCTTTGAAAAGGAGATGAGATCTTAGATGCACATTATCGTTTGTTGTAGAAAAGCTTACAGAAACCATGGCATAGTCAATCAGCGGTCTCACTCTTTCTTACACAATCCTACAATATGTATGGATGGTATGCTGCTCCCGAAACTGTTCATAGTGTTACAAGAATTGGCGGGAAGTTTTGGCCCTACAGTTACTAAACAAATGTTCAAAGCAGAAAACATTATTGTGCAAGCTTCAAAATCCGGTAAAATGGGTAGGCGAGAATTAACAGAATGGTATCAGGAGGCTTTCTTCCCTTTCACAGAAGATAGGTGCGCTCTACTTTTGGATTCGTGGACAGCATACATTATAGCTCCTGTTTAGAAGGTATGCCTCCCGGAAAGATAATTGAACTTTTTTCAAATTCCTCCTGAAACTACAGGGAAAATTCAAGCTCTCGACAAATTTCTCTTCCGGTAATGGGAATCACTTTACCGGCGACTATCGGAATTATTAGCAGGTCGAGAATACTTTTTCAGAAGAAATCCTTCATTCATTTTCAGTTTAGTTCCACACGGTTCCACGACATGATCAAATATTCGTGGTTCGCTACAGGCTATACATCGCAGCGACCTCCAGATTTCGCCACACCTCAACAGTTCTGCTTGACGAAGAAAACCACAACATGTAAACGTGGTGACTGTACTTTAAGTGTGCTGCTTCGTTGTGCATGGTGCAAGACTCTTTTGTGTTTTCATCACTCCACCGAGTGCAATCACCCATGTCATACGTTCGTAGCATAATCTCGTCGTGTACCTACGTTCTACTACTTGCTTAAGACGGTGCCTTGTTCAGCGCAAACCCTTCACCAACCTTTGTGCAAGGAGGGCTGCGCAACGATATTTGGTTTGTTTGTAAGTAACACCATTCCATGGCTCTTCTGAATCTTGCATTAGCATCCCTATCTATTTAGATAGATAGATTTACGCATATAGCAAAGCAAAAGTAAAGCATCGAGAATTTTGAAACTAACAAACGTTCCTTTGCCAACATCTCTAAACATCTATCATTTCGACGTTATGGACTTGCAATTTAGCGCGGCATCGTCACAAAGTACACCATCTCCACAAATGGTGACGTAGTTCCAATGCATTTATTATAGCGGAATTTATGCTTCAGAGAGATTTCCCTACATAGATTTTTTATTGTCACGGAATTCATATGGTTTAATAGGGCAAGTATAGAAATCCCCTCTCACAAGCAGCATTCTCCAATCATACAATTTGCTGCAATATGTGTATTTGATACAATTTCGATTATCAGTTGCTAAAGCAAAACGACCGGCGTCATTACTTCTGGATATATGATGTCATTTGTAACGATACCTCGCGAATTTGCACGCCAATAACTCCCAAACTACGCATTATATCGTAATCTTCAGAGAGCCTTTTTTCTTGTTTTGATGTAAGGAAACCCTTTCCGAATTTGCGCCTTAATTTCAGATACCATATGCGTCAATGTGCCTTTCGAGGGAACAGTTTTGCCGACGCCTTTTGCCCCAAACCTGCCTCTGGGCAGAACACCAAGCATCATCATCAACATAATCGACAGACCTTATTGTGAGACTATGGTTACATTTTTCTGGGTTAATAAGGGCACAAAACAATATTATAGCGTCGCAAGAATTCCTGTGCATGGGATAAATTCGTTGGATTGCTGCTGTAGTAATTAATTCAATGTCCATTAGTTTCTTTCTTTCTTTACTGGTTGTATATTCCTCTTCGCATTCTGTATGTAATTTATGTAATCATGAGCTGACATGTAGTAGAGATAACTCTGGGCAAGGAACAAACAAACATCACTTGAAAATCTGAAAACTATTTCTTCTCACTATCTTCAAGAAGCTGGTTTATCTACATTCATTTTTCTGGTTGGAAACGAATGCTGTATACACGTTACTTACGTAATCCCTACCTTTCCATACACAAAATGCTATAAAGGTTCATAGTTGGCGCTTGCATTTGAACACTGATCCGAATATACACGGCATCGTAACTTGCGGATTTTTGTCAGTGTAGCCAACTTCGTTTATGTGAGGCACCAGGAATGTTTGTCAATTTTTTTGACCTATTTGTACTCTGTATCCGCAGCTAATATTTTGTGTGGAAGGTTAATTTGGCATCAATTTCACGTGAAAAAAAGAAATGGTAGGTTTCGGTATGACCTTCCTACCTTGTAAGTCCAAAAATCGTACCAAGTTGTATTTTTCCCTCGTTTGAGAGCGATATTTTTGTAACACAATGAGAACTATATAACCTAATTTTAATTTTCGTTAATAAATGTCACACACAGTAGGGACATCTTCGCGAATTTGGGAAAAGTTTTTTAAGGTTTTGTATGAAATGTATGTCAGTATGTATTTAACTAACACAAACGAAAACTGGTGTGTGTGTCTGTCTCACACACAATACATTTATTTATATATATACGTACATACACACACACACTTTTAGCAAGACTTGCACTTGTTAAGTTTTGTAAATATTTTCTGTCTTTAACAACGTTCTAAGATTGAAGATAATAACAGCAACTAAACTGATGAGTACTGCTTCGTATGTAGGTACGGTGTACGCAGTTTTGAGTATGGGTCACTATTTACCACGGTAAGTAGTTACAAGCAAAACAGTCAACAGAGGATTTCAGATCATTGTCATTAAAGGAAAGTAATCTCAGAAAGAAGAAACAGTCAACAGAGGATTTCAGATCATTGTCATTAAAGGAAAGTAATCTCAGAAAGAAGCGACAGCCCCCCCCCCCCCCCCTTTCCTCTTTCTACTAAACGATCCGATACAATGTGAGAAGTTAAACACCACGTTCTTTCTCGGATTTCAGGAAAGAAAATTACATAGACTGTCATAACATGACGGAAACGTAACAGTATTGTATGTATTTTTTTCTTGCTGCAAAATTAATTTTCATTTTTCACATTTAACCTTTTACATTACCAGCAGGAAAATCAAATAAAACCGAAGGCATATTTATGTTAAGAGCATGAAACTTTTTTACTAATTATCGTAGCACAATACATTACAGTATGTCCGGTTGTCTGGAAAACCAAAAGAAGTCAGGGAAATTTTTAATTTTCCCCATAATTTCTCTTATTCTTTCTTCAAGAAAGATTGATAGTGACATACAACGTGAAAAAATGTTAGCAAGTTTTCAATAGCTGACAGTTATTTAACTTCCTGATACGGTAGTGGTCTCGTTTCCAGCTGTAACGCATTTTTTTACTACTTACATCTATGGTTTAAATATTTCTAAATTATTCCTTTGTTTCTTCGATTTCCCTTTTTTAGGAGATATTTCGGTCGAATCAACCATATTTGAGCAGCTCGGCATTTGTAAGATAAAAGATTGTATATCTGAAAAGAAAATTTTTTGTGACCAAATTTTTAAGACCTAGGTAAGATCGCATTTTCTTTCCGATATACTGTGGACTTTTTGCTCTGCTGTTTCCTCCCGAGTCGCTGATTTGTTTCTTTAATAGAGGGACTAGTTTTCATACCAGTAGTCAAAACGACGTCTGTCAACATACATATGGAGTGCCAGAGATGTAGAATGAATGTGATGCGTGACAAGTCCTACGAGTGACAGTGTAAGACTTAGTTAACAGTTATCATAAGACTTCTGTGCAAGGTTAAATTTGGCATATTTTTCAATATATATTTTCTCTTAAATAAGTGAATCGACGATAATCTGGAAAACTAGGAAAAGTCAGGGAATTTTTGTTACTACTCGCGGGACACCCTGAATTAGAATCACCGTAAAGCTTATAGAGCATGCCTTCTTTTTTGTAGTACCATAGGGGTATACATTCGGCCTTATATTTTCGTATGTTGGGAGGAAGTTTAATTGCTCTTTCTTGGAATATGGTTTAATTGTATTGTGTAGTACTATTATAGATAACAAAATAGTTTTATATGTAAACAGTAGTGCTCTTTACTAAATGTACATCACTGAGTCACGAGATAGTTCTTTTTTAATTTATATATTACAAAAGGTCCATGTATCAAGTATAAATAACTAAAATTTGACAATTTTCAGGTATTGATGCAGCAACAGCAAACACAAATAGAAGAAGCTTTGCGGAAAGCACAAGAAGATAGTATTCAACTGTTGGCTGATGAAGCTGAAGTTGGCTTCGGTGAAATTGATCAAATACTTCAACCCATTATTGATACGTGTACAAAGGATTCCATTTCTGCTGGGAAAGGATGGATCTTCAGCCGTTCGTCTTCTCCTAAGTGCAATGAGGTGATGGCGAAGTACCTACTGAAGAAGTAAGTCTATGACAAAGGTTTTTAGTACTTTTACGTAGAAAGGTTATGGTATGAAATGTGCCAATATTAACAGGAAATTTTGTGTTTATATGTTTCCAATTGAATTGTATTGAAAGACTTCATCTCTGGAGGGAGTATTAGTGTAGGTTCAGAGCTCTCTTTAGAATGGGAAACAATTTAGAAATTGTGTACTTTTTGTGGTACTGAAGACCATATGAGTGAGGAGTCGGAGTGAAGTTTTATGACTCAAAGGACAAACAAAGAGTATGCCTGTCGTAGGTAGAAGTGGAAGATTAGGACTAAGAAATAGAACCAAGAAAGGAAGGAAAAAAGAGGAAAACAGAAAAACGAAAACAATGTATAAAAGAGGACAGAATGAATGCCAAGATAAACGTTGAAAAAGAGATCAATCGATGTGGCAAAGTCGTTGCCTCGCTGCCTGTTGATCAACTCTAGGGAGATTGCGGTGGTTAAGAAACTTTGCTCACAATTATTCAGACTAAAGATTTCTCTGGTTTATCTCAGGTTCACGTGGCGTCTGCCGTGATGCTGCCTGGAATTTAGTTAATGACCGCTACCTTTCTTTTCCTTCTGTATAGTAAAAGTTGAAGACAGACGGACTTCATATCTGGTGGTGGTCCATTGAACTGAGTGGTTCGGACTTCGGAGCACACATTAACAAGAACAGTAGACTCGCAAACCCGTTTAGGGCGTTAACCCTCAACCTAAACTCGTGGGTTAAAATTTGACCCTACATAGAGGACAGAGAGAGAATACTGTTACTATGTCTCTGCTTAGTAACATTCTGTGTATTCTCCCAACTTTTAATTATGGATATCAGTTTCATTACTTACTCTAATTACTGAAAGTGATCCACACATTCGGTTTATGCTTTTTTCAGTTCTTGTAGTTTTCATGTTTTATAAACAGCTGAATTAGGTTGGTTGCTTTATGGTACTCCAGACTTGTTGATCGAGACTGTTAAACTTTTATTTGTATAGGTAGTGGCCGTAATGAAAGAGTTTGACAGAATCGTAAGCTATTGAGTAAGATACAGTATACTTACCTTATAGATCCAGTAACATTATGCAACTAACTAGCATCATTAGGTTTGTTTCCGTAAGTTTCAGTAAATTACTACCCAATTACACATAGATTAGGTTAGATACTGTTCCATAGAATACTATTAGAAAACATACTAAACATAGGTTAGTTTCAGTTACGTGCAATTCTATAACATGCAGTTAGTTGTCATTAGATTTGGTTATGTTATGTTCGATTATTAAACAGTTCCAGGTAATAGCCCAAGTAAAGCCTCATTCTGTATTTCAGTAGGCAAAAACATAATATCTCGTAAGTAACACAACAGTGAACAAGATTCACGTACTTGTCATGTAAATACGTACCTCAGATTGTAAGATCAATAACACACGCATATTCCCATGAAAGCTTTTGATTTCACACAAACAGTATCCACTTACTTGTTTTCCAGTTGCATTGAGTACATCTGAAAGTATTTACCTCCAATAAATTTTCTGTATTATTTCCCTTAAAATTCCACTGCACATATCCTTTAAAATTCCTTTAAAATTACAGTAGTATCACCAGTTTATAAAATAATCCATTTGCTTATCCCCGAACGTTGCGTTAACAATCGTATGCAAAAGTTGAGTATTGTCTCATCTCATCTCATAATTAACTGCTGGCTGATTATAGCCTTTCGCATTGCTCAATGTCAGTAATGCACTGTGATTGTTTGTAGTTGTTGATTGTCTTAAGTGAGACAACTTTTATGCAGTCACATATGTGTTTAAGAACTGACACCGTAATAATAATGAAATGGAATATAAAGAGTGATGGAAGTAGATTTCTTTGAATAAGATCAGTTTGAAATTTGCTTTTCCATTTTCCGTTCTAGTTTCTTTACTATGTTTTGACATATAAAGAAAGTTTCATTGTTGTAATCCAACATAGGGCTCATGTGAAGTTTGTCCATCGTGTTCTTTATAGTCTCCAAGAGATCTTGCATCATAGACATTGTATCATTTCGTTTTTGTGGTTCATTAGATCTTGTAGAACTAATAGGAACTTGTTGAAGCATAAAATCAGAATGAGGTAGGTCCAAATCAAGCATTAACAAAATGAACTAGCAGTTGCGCATCTTCAGTCATTGCTGTGTGAACCGTAAAGCTATCTAAGCTAATATTTTCAGAACTCTTAATTAAAGATTCGTCTTCTTGGCATCGCAGTCTTTTATGATTCCCAGAGCTCTTTATTCGTGATAACCTGCACATTTCACTGGATTCTTTGATATCTTTTTCCACACAGAAATTTGTTTGTGTGGCAGTACTCACAGTTCCTTGACATCGTGATTAGTGACTGAGTAAACTTATCTACCAACTTATATTTTTGAGGTGCCAGTTTTTCAATACAAGTACACAGGATTTAATTCTTTTGATTTGTGTTCTATGCGGCAGTTATACCTGGATTTCCTGTATACCTGTATTGAAGATAGGTCTAAAGGTTAATAATTCAAAAACAGAGACGGGCTGTGATGTAAGATGCTGTAAATCGCATGAGTATAAAGTGTCAATAAAATTGCCAAACCTTTATTAGAGGAGAGGAAAGAATATAATAGCTAAAAGCTATTTCTTTTCGTTATTGAGCCCTAAAATTACATTTTTACATAAACCACATTCATTTTACGAAATTAAATCGAGCTCTTCAAGTTAAACGTCAGCACTGAAGGTGATCATCTATAATAATCATGCTTCCACGAATGAAATACAGAATTGTGAAAAATGGACATACCTCGTGATATTTATTTTCGTCAGAGATTTCTACGCTGGGAGTACATAATCCTATTTCTTACTTGATCTTTATCAGAAACGCGTATTACGTCAAGTCGTATTAATCGTATGTGAATAAGCAGTGGTTTAGTTAGTCTTAGCATGTATCAGTGTATTGGAAACTTTGCGTCCATTACGGATTTTCGTGTGCTGTACTGTGACGCATGTTTACAATTATGTTTCCCATATAAATACAGAGGATCTCTGAGAATAAGAACTTCACTGTCTTATTCCTCGTTCCTCCTCATACAGGAAGATACTACTTAATGGAATTTATTCTTAAGCGAGGATAGGTAAAACATATTGCATTAGGAATAAAATTTAGGATAAGAGGAGACTGGTGTCGTGTGTATGACGTCACTTATTGTGAAACTTTTTATATTGTATGAACTAGTACAAAAGCTAGTAAAATATCTGTTTTGCTTCGTTTCGGAACGTTACAAACGAAATTAGATTAAAATGTATGATACTAACATTGCTTCGTAGTTGTTTTTGCCATACGAATATTAAATAAATATATAGAAAATGAAAGTGGAGTAAGAAAGTGACAGAAAAAAGTAAGGGAGTGAAGGAAGAAGAACATGATTGCAACTGCGAAACAATGTAACTATCATACATTTAAGAAGTGGTCTTCGTGCACAATGGATTGATTATGTTTCGAAATTCGTAGAATTAAGTTAATGGGTCGAAAAACAATAAGAATTATGTTTCCCGAGATATTTTACTGTGATGGAATATTGGAGTCTCATGAAATGCAAATATTTGATAATATTAAATTATCAGACGCGTAAGTTATTATTTTTTTCAATTAACTTTAATCGGGACGTTAGGGCGTCCCGAGCTTGGTCTGTTGCCTATACTTTCTTTTTGGATAGATGACCTCTTTCTCCAACTTTACGTGACCCTTAAGTTTCAGCTCATCAGCACATGAGAAAAAAGGGAAAAGAACGATACAAATCATTCTTGCTTGAGTTCAAGATATTCCAACAGGTAGACTCAGAGAACTTCGTTTGAAAATCGAATTATTGCTCCCATGATTTGGTAGCGAAGGTCACTGACTCCGGATCGGCACTGGGAACTCGGCGTATATTTACAACTGTTCACGCCACCATCCTTATTGAGATTTTTCAGCTTTTTCTGCAGTCACGACAGACAAATTGAGGTGTGTTACCTATCCTCATCCCTTTTCCCAAAGGATATCCCCGCCGAGGGACATCATTCTTCAAACTTGAGGCTTAGGTCGTAGATGCCATTATAACTCGTAATGGTAAATTAATTTATTAGTAAAGGAAGAAAGAAAAATAAATAAGCCGTACAACCTATTCAAAAAAAAAAAAAAAATTAAAATAAAACCCTAGACAGTTCTTAGAGGAAAGTCTAGTAAGTACTTCACTGAATCTGCAGATCATTACTGTTAAATTAATGTAGAAATACCACTGTAAGAATTAAATTAAATTTGCAGCTCTTATGCTAAATTTACGGGACACCCGAAAGTTTTAATTGTTCCTCGCAAGGATTATACTTAAGGTATATCAATGAGCGTTTGACAATTCCGAGATATATTTCCAGCGTTCCTTTTCATTCTGATACATGCCCGCTAACATACCAAAATCCTTTAAAGTAAAATTGTTAGTATATGCTCCATTCTATTGGTACATATAATATATTTCGAAGTAACATTTTTGCAAATGTGTGTGTAACAAATCAGTTCCTTTATTTAGAGTTACTTTGCAGAAAAGTGTGACGTCATACCCTATTTTAATCATGTAACGCCGAAGGAGTCACCTTTTTTTTTTTCTCAAGGATTTTAAAACCTATTTCAAATGTAAGTGTTGAATTTCAATATATTACAGCTACAGTTGGTTTAAACTATTATAACGTGGTGGCATGGAGACTTGGTCACTAAATTTTGTTTGTTTGTTTCAGGGTGATTAGTCCAGGCGCTCCCTTCACGCAGAAATTGCATCTTATTTACCTAGTCAATGATGTTATGCATCACTGGTAAGTACAGAAACTTTTAGTTTTAAATAGATTGCTGTATATACCAAATATCGTTTTATTTATTTTAAAAATGTATCGTATTGCTGTACTATTATTTAATTCAACATGATGTTCATATTAAGATATGAATAAAGACAAATCAGTTCCCCGTATCCGAAGGAGCGCAAGCCATAGTGTTGTAACTCCGCATACAAATAATTTTATCTTAATTTAAAGCATGGCATTATGCGTGAGAGTCTACTTTTTTAAATGAAAATATCGTACTTGATTGCAGTCTCCTGACGGTACGCACTTGTACAGTTAGTATGTTGTGAATGAATATAGGAACGCGTAACAGAGCGCATGGCACATCTACTCATTTGTATTAGTCCATGGAAAGAAATAAACAACGAACATGCTTGTCAAGAGAAGGAATATTTTATACGTGACTGAATAATAAATAGTCATCTTATAGCATAATTCCATATTTACGTTGCTAATAGACTCCTAGTGATATTTCAAGTGGGTAACAGTTTAGAATCATGCATCTGGGCACTCATAGATAACGTATATTATTTTTTTTTTCATATTAGGTATATATATATATATATATATATATATATCTGATTTAGCGAACAATGTAGACATCAACGCTACTCATTCTAACATGTATGCCGATGATCTGTAAAGGTAACTAGAAATAATAATTATTCTGCTTTGACTATTGCAAACTCAACTGTAGAGAATTGGTGCTTATCAAATCTTTTGTGTATTAACAAAGATAAAACAGACAACCTAGAGTTTTCTTTAACCAAGAAAAATGATTCCATCAATTCAGTAAAGTTCTTAGGAGTGTATATACAATCTAACCTTAAATTGAACTGTCACATTGATCATTTATGTAAGAAATTGAGCAGTTTCATGCTTAGAAAACTAAAACTGTGCGTCACTGAACAAGCACTTACAACTGTTTATTTCGCTTATATATACATGCACTTAGCTTATGGCTTAATAGTCTGGGGGAATGATACAAATGTAAAAAAAAAAAAAAAAAAAAAAAAAAAAAAAAAAAAAAAAAAAAAAAGCCATTATAGTAATTTGTAATATGGATAACAAAACATCATGTAAACCTTTATTTCAAAAACTTGATTTATTAACAGTGCATCTCTATATGTATTAGAATGTTTAATGTACGTGAAGAATAACCTTAGTCAATTAGAAAGTAATGAATCTGTTTACAGCCACTTAACAAGGTACAGAATAGATGTAAGAATTGGTCAATGTAATGTAAGTACAACTGCAAATAGTTTTGTTGAGTTGAGTATAAAGCTATGTAATAATCTTCCTAAGAAAATCAAAGACGTAGAAATAACAAAATTTAAAAATTTTATGAAGCGTAAGTTAACTGCCATGGCTGTTTATAGTGTAGACGAATTTCTTGAAAATAGCTCCAAAATCTGAATGTAACTATACTCTAAAATGACGATGCCATACATTGTAGATAACTTCAATTATGTTCCGGCAATAAAACAATTTGAATTTGAACCTATCTAACTTACTAAATTTTTCTGGCACTGCGTTATTAACAGATTAATATATGTGTACTAGAGCTACCTATCGTAACTTAATGGATGAAAATTTAAGAATTCAACTCATTTGACTGTTATAACTGTTTTATATGTATTTAAACGTACTTCATCGTTTCAAAGCACTTTCTTTGGCTTCATGAAGAAGCAACTTTTTGACAGAAAGAAATAATAGTGTAGATAGGAAAGGAGAGAGATTGTGAAAAATATTTTAAAGAAATTGGGTGCTTTATTTAATTTTCCTTCTTATTCATACTAATAATAGTAAGATAGGAATATTAAATATGACAATAGACGTCAAATTCTTTAATATTTTCCACAATCTCTCTCGCTATACTTTCCTGTCGATAAAAGTTGTTCCGTCATCAATAAGATGCTAGAGAAATGGCTTCGAGTTGTCGAGGTATATTTTAAATACATATTAAATAGTTGTAGCAGCCAGCGGAGTCTACAAACAACAACGAGACGTAATTTTATCTTATGCTCTGAACAAAGTCATTCAGTAAGACTTCTAAAAGGTTGACAATGCATTATTTTTAGAAATATACTATTTTTTAAAAAAAAGAATATAGCGATCTCTTGTGTGGTTGAGTTTCCATGATATAATTGAACATTTTCTAATTATTTATTTTTAATATTATTTTTGTATTAAGAATTGGAAAACCTATGAATATCTTCTTTAATTGTAGTCACACGTCGCAAGAATACATAAAATTTTAGGTTTAGTTCTATAAGTGTTCGGTTTTACATGTATCTTAATCCTTTATCGACTTCTTTAGTGTGAGGAAGAATGCTGAAGATTTGAAGAAAGCTCTAGAGATGGTTGTGGTTCCTATGTTCTGTAATGCTACGCTGGGAATTACTGAAGAACAACAAACGAAACTCAATAAGGTATTTTAATTTTAATTATGACACAAACGTCATAGTTGTTCCACCTCATAAGTGAATAAATTACTAAAAAAAAAAGCACTTAAAGTAACTGATAACAGAAAATTCGAAAATAAAGAAAGGCGCTTGATACCGGCGAAGTCAACTAGAGTCCATTAAATTTCCCTTGCTAGTTACACTAGCGAAATGTTGGGATGATGTATCTATGAATTGAAGATCCAGTTTCTCTTTTGGACAGTTAGTAAATGAAATGGCGATAACTTTAAATGAATCAGATCAACTATGAATTAACCTATCCACTGAGATACCTATCGAAGGAGTAAACGTATTTTAACTGTCTTTCGAAAACTGTTTCGTTCTCAGTGTACAATGCAAATTAATAAAGAAATATACTCGTACAATCAATATTTTTATATGTATTTTACCACAGATTGAAAATTCATTGAACTGTATACCTCAGATGCTTCTACTCACTTTATAATTAACCCTAAATACCAGATTAACCTGTGATGTTCCAGAAAGTCATGATGCGCTGAAGATTAAACAAACGTTAATTGGTACTTTCCGGCGTTGATAAGTAGTCTTCAGATGATGTAATTATCTCTCACTTCTAACGTTTCGAGAGCTAATGCTTTTTCTATGAAGAGCAGCATTAGCTCTCGAAACGTTAGAAGTGAGAGAGAATATCATCATTTGAAGACTACTTATCAACGCCGGTAAATGCCAATTAGTTGTGATTTTTCCTTTATCGATTCCTAGATGTTATACGCTAAAAAATATTTTTATTTATTTATTTAGGTAGGTGGTTAGTGTTAACTCTGCTTATTATTTGAGGTACTGGTTTCAGAGTAAATTTTTTAGAAAAGAAATAACTCATAAAGTATTTCGTATTGACTTTGGTGTGGTAATGAAATCCCTCAACATGTTTCAAAGTCTAGTATAACTTCTTAACCATAACATTAAATCACATTTTATACACAGGTAAAGAGAAAGTGAAGAAAGATTATACATAGTTGTTTTATTTTGTACATTATGTAAATGTAATACGTCGCACCGCGGGTCTTCATTACAACATGAAAGTAAATACGAAATACTTTGATGTTAGTCCCTTAACTCACCAGCATAAGAATTTTCGAAATAACTTAGATTTGAATTTTTTTTGGGGACAGTGTTTAGTATAAATAATGTATTGCATGGGGTACTAAAAAAGTTAATTTGATTAATGTATTATATTTACGTGATAAAATTTGGTGAAACAAAATTTTTAACTCATTTCACGGTAAACAAATTGATGCAGAAGTTCAAAATATTTTCATTCCGTTACACCTATCTGTACTAAAATTGGCATAAACGTTATTCGACACAACAGAAAAACTCCATCTCCAAGAATTCCAGTTGTCAGTATAGTCATCCTATTTTCAGTACAATTCAATTTTTCGAATTGGTTCGTCTACGTTAGACATATCCGCACCAAACTTGTCCTAAACAGTACTCGACACATTTAAAAAATGTTGAGTGTTCTCTTTCCTAAGCACTCCAGTTGTCAACCAATTTGGTAAACCGAAAGTTCGATGGTCACGGGTTCAAATCTCGCCAGGGTACATTGAACGCAGTAGTTCGGATCCCACTTTACAAAAAACTGTAGATCCGTCCTCACCAGCTCGATTAGGACGTTAATAACAATTCACTCACTCACGAAAGTTTGAGTGTCTAAGATGTTATCAAGAGACCTGAGCCTTCGCAATCGTTAGTAGGATCGTAGCGCTAATTTGTTTCAGTATTAGAATGGGCTTTGGCAACCATGTAGATGGGAGTGACACTGGGTGAGAAGTGCTTCAACTGTGTCTACAGTACTATTTCATTTTCAAGGAGAAAAAACAAAATCGACGACTTAACTGCACCCGGTAATCCTGAGATAAACCGAAACTCAGTTCTCCTTTTTACTATTTTCGTGTAATGAACAACTGACAATCAGAACTCGCACTTTAAATTTCAGGGTTTTCTGACCCCGCTAACATTTTTCACAACCGTGCCTTAATGACGATTGATATCACGCTGGTTATGTCCATTATTCAGGGTTCTATTTCAGTGCACGAACGATGTCTTTGTGTGTTTTAGTTGAATAGTTACATGCTATGTAAGACCGGGTTGCATAACTTTTGGGACAATCGGTACAGTTTCAAACGTAAATAATGTCTAATGGTAACACATATATTACAAACCATGTCATTACAGTTTTAGTAATAAGCACAACCACACATCGCTTGTAGGAAACTGAAGAATAAACGGAATTCAGTATGCAATAGAGGTTAGACGTATATTTGCATTGATTGTATAGGCAAACCATCATGTCGTGCGGCCTCTCCTTAAAAATATAGTTGGTGGACTGTTCCGGGCATTATTATTTGAATGTGGGAAATATCATTATTTTTATTATAGGTATTTTAATTAAAAAATACTAACATAACTGGTAAATTGAGGAAAATTTATTATTATTATTGTTTTTTACTCAAAAAAATAATTTTTTGCTTATTTCTGACAAAATCATTTTTCTCTTCAGAAATTATAAAGGATATACATTTTTGTGTCAGGGCATTTATTGTAGAGGATTTTATTCCCTACAATTTAAGAAAAGAATTATTGCCTTGCCACGTTTTGTAAGCGTATTATGGTCGATATCCTCAGTAACGTTTTTCGGAACTCTTATTCCCTCCTCCTCAGTTGTCGACGACATGGTTTTCCATACTAAGGTCCACATTACCAAAATCAAGTCAGAATCTCTGACACTTTCAGTGCATACTCAGCATAAGCTAACGCCACGTCTCTACCATTTCTAAACAAACCCTGGAGGTATATATTATATAATTACTGGTAAAATGTATCTTTTCAACTAGAGGAAGCACCGTATATAAGTGTAGAATATTTTAAATATTTTTTAAGTTACATGATCTTTTGCAAGTTTTGTGTGTTATTTTCCTGCGTAATGTTTATATTGAAAATAAAATAAGGATTGTTAAAAAAAAAACGCGTAAGACTATGGCAGTGGTGAAGGGCAGAAAAATACTGCAATCTTCATCCTTGTTCCCGGTTCTGAATTGAAATATTTACCGTTGTTAGAAGTTTTGCGAATGTAGTCAGGAAAAAGGAAACATAAAGGCCTGTAGACGTCAATCGTATGCTTATGCTATCGTTAGTGCATTTTCTAAGCCTATGTATAGGTATTTTAATTTAGTACTATTTAAGTTCTTTATGCATGTTCAGTTTAATTGTCTTACTTCTTTATCCCATTACTTATGTTTTAATAATCCGTTGTATCCTGACGTGAAAATGAAACAAGTTTGTTTTCCTTATCAGCGAAAACTGCGAAAACGGTGTCCACTGGACCCGTTATATATTTTACAATGAGAAGAGTTTATATTTATCAGTGTGTTGTGGAAATGATCTTTGCCGTTGATATTATTAATTTAGAATTTTTTTGCTGTAGGAGTGTATCTTAATAAATGAATACTTTAAAGTCAAGATAGTGGCAATATGCAGCCGTCTTGCAACTCAACAGACCAATTTTCATTTCCAGTTACTTAACTTGTGGGAGTCGAAAAATAACTACTTTGCCCCCGGAGTAATAGAGAAGTTGAAGAATCCAGCACAGTCATGGTCTGAGTATCAAGCAAGTCTCATAACAGAGTTCGCGTCAGTTATTACACCTATCACTGCCAATATTCAACAGACTTACGAGGGTTATCAAGCGCAGCATCAGGCATTTGTTCAGCATGCATCTCAACAAATTCAGGTACTTTTTTTTATTTTATTATTATTGAGAAGTTTTAAATTGGAATAATTTTATATGTATTTTATAAGGGTTGCACGCTATAGGTGATGAAGTATTAATTTGCACTCATTTGACCTCAGGTTTGTTAACTTATATATAAATGATGAAATAAGGAAGAAAAAAGTTACTTACATATTAGTAGTCACACACAAACGTACGAGAACTTCACATATACACACACAAAACAATAAAACATGGTAACGTTTAGCCGAAAGCGTGTCCACGATAGGAGTGGAGACGGATAGAGAGGAATGGTACTAAGGAGCGGCTGTTTTGCCAGCTGAGAGCAGGTAACGGAGTAGCTAGGTCATGGAAGAGGGAAAGTTACTAATGGGGCCGAAAAAGACACTGAGTGGCGAAATAAATCGGAAACTAACTAGAAGTCGGCGAGAGACTTCTTAAAGGGCAAGAAGGTAAAAAATCAGCGGGTGCGGTTGCATTATGTGTCCACAAGATGGTATACACGCACGATATTGAGATATACGAGTTGCATTGGTAATGGAATAGCAAGACCATTGTGGTATTAAAACCTCAAAAACAGCGAATTTTGAGATTTGTGGTTGCATACTGTAGGCGACAATTTGGTATTCCTTGTAACTTCTCCCAGTAAGTGTCGCCAAGTGTTTTATTTTATCATTATATCCAATCATCTTTGTATTCTTGAAAGAGAAAATTTTGTTTTCATATACAGGTGTTTCGGAAATAAATGGCCGAAATGTACAATATCCAAAATTTTACCTTCGCTACTTCTTATTGTACGGGATCGATAAAATTGTGAGTAATACGCGTTGAAGGCCACGCCATATGAAATGTCCTGTTGATTTACATATTTCAGAGTCCCGACATTTACAGTCGACTGTTTGTCTTGAGTATTGTAGTTACCGGTTACTAGTACTGTCATCTGCCACCTGATGGCAGCATTAGGCAGAGGTGGGCCAAACCACGTACGCAACGGTGCATTTCCCGCGCAACTGTCGGTGCGTGCGTGTAGAAACATGGAGAGCGAACAGTAAGCACATCGCTGGATGACATGTTCTCTGTAAAGAGGGCTTCAATATCGCAGAGATTCTTAGACACTTAGTATCATTGTGTGAATCATGCAACATTATAAATAGAACTATGTACTTCAGGTTGGAATGAAAGCTGCACACCAACAAAGAATTGGACAGGTACAGATCGGACAGTGATGGTGACAATCCCTACCACTATCACCAGAGTGAAGAGGCTCATACAGTATCGTAGGTGCATCTTATTTTCAAAAATGGAGCCGACCGCGTTATTCACCCAGGAACCCGTGCAGCGCACTGTGCACCAGCACCTGAAGATTTGCCATTTCGCCAACTTGGAAGAATTGCAAGGATCTGTCCGAGCATACGACGTACTTGACAGTATCACCGGAAATACGCCCTGGTGTACACGGTTTGTTTCGTCTCTGCCTAGTGCTGTCATCAAGTGACAGATTACGACTGGCTGATGCTAACTGTAATAGCCAAATAGGTTTCGGGGTATTCGAAAGTGTAAAGCGTAGAAGAAATTGTAAATATTGAAGAAAGTGTCGAAAAGTCAAAATTTCGGAATGTCTAAATGTTCCAAAGTTGGAATTCCGGAATGTCGTACAAATGCACACACACCTTTGACTTTCGTTCACTTTTTACCATTATCTTGCACCGCTGTTTTAGTACCAAGCTAACATTACAAACAAGGCTGAAAGGAATAACAGTGCGAAGATCGTTTCGCTTAGGATAAGAGGAGAGAGAGAGAGAGATTGATTGATTGATTGATTGATTGATTGATTGATTGCTTTAAAGGGTTTCATACAGAGGGTCTGAGGGTGTTATAACTAATGTGTTTGAAATTCCATAACATTCATAAATTTCAGTTCGGTTTCCAGGAGAGAGGGGACAAGTTTTCTGGTTCTGGAATTCTTGGAATCTCGGAAAAATTCAAAATGAAAAGAGTTCTGAACTTCGGAATATTCCAGAATTTAAATGTGGTTTATGAAACCGGAATGATAAATTTTGTGACTGTAGAATGTCGGAATTGACTTCGGGCTTTCGAACACCCCTAGTGGCAGGTCACATTTTATAAGCATCTCCCATAGGAATACCTGCCTTCCATTCCCGTTACAAATTTGTTTCTTACCCCTCCTCCTCTTCGAGAACCCAGGTTCAAGGCTGAGGAGGGCTACATGTATTATGACTCACTTGGCAGAGATGTATACGAAAGTGTGTGTGTGCGAGGGGGTGAAGAATTGATGGCCTTGTTGCGTGACGTATAACTAGAGATATCTGCGAGAGAAGGGGTCTAGGTCACACAAGAAGCAGTCACTGCCCTCGGTATTGAGCTAGTAAAATTATCGTACGTTTTCTTTAACATAAAGATGGGAAAGTTTGCTAATTGCACTACCAGGTTTAAGCTTCGAGCGTTTTTTGTTTTATCAATAACTTGCGTGAGTCCCCCATAAAGAAAAACCTATATTTCGTGATCATAAAATTTAAGATCAAAATCACCATCCAGGAAAGGTAATAAAAGCTGATTTGAAAGTCTCGTGTAATGGATCCACTTTTGAAATTTGTTGTAAAAATTAGGAAAAGAGTGGGTCCCTTACACATGCGTGTACGGTAGATTTAAAATCGTCTCTCCATAAGTTGTGTTTGCCCTGTGTACTAGCTCCGTTTTGCTAGATTGTGAGAATTTCGAACTCTGAAAAAGATTCCATCCGCCATTTTCAGTGAATTGTTTTGATTTGAATTTATGTCCTTTAGGCACCTATGACTCAGGCCGGGATAGGGATGGGGGAAGAATGTCCATTGGAGGCGGCCGTGGATCACCCCGAGAAAAGCCACGCACACGGTGTTTGTCCACCACAAAGCCCACATGGCATGAGCAGGGATCAATCCCGACAACCCCTAGCACCAGAGGTGAGCTCTCTGCCATCTGAGCCACCGTGGCCATTTGTCTGGTGTCACACAAAAAAATCTGTCAGGATGATCGGCTGCTGGTATCGAACGCAGAAGTTCCTGAATGCGAAATCAAGGCTCTACCAACAGTGCTATAGCCGCTTGGTAACATTTTCTATGTATCTGATTGTACGTAAGGAACAATTAAACTTACGTAATAATTTTCAATGATTACGAGTTGCGAATGATAATTAGACTTTTTGGAATGATTGAGGACAGTAGCTGACACTAAAACACATTTCTTAAATGAGAACACCAAACAAAATCTTCGGGAACATTTTTTAGAACAATTTTTCTGTCCGTTAGGGTTGTGGGAAAAGTTACGAATTGTGCACAGAAATAGATAATGTAAGTCACAAGAAATTCATTAAATTACCACTAAGATGAAATGCGTAGGTGCGTAATTTTGATGTAATTTTCGTAATTTATTTGATACGTTCAGAATTGCATTATTTGAGATTACATTTCCCGTCATATTCCATTATGAGAGGTTTAGGCTTATCAATCGCATCTTACATTTTGCATTTAAACTTTTCTTCCGAGGGACGAATGCTGTTGTGAAATAATCCATAACGACATCAGTAGTGAATACTGATAACTAAGGTATCCGCACCAATAATGGAGATTTTAAGGACACTTTTCACCGTTGTAATTTTTAATTCAAACCTCGTTCAAATATATTTTTCAAATAATAATGTTAAATGTTCTCCACGCTTTCTTGTAGTGATTTCTAGCCATTACTTCCATTAACATACCATATTTGAGAGTAAATCACGTTTTTTGTCTAACATTGTTTTTGTACCAGTGATGGACACGGAAAAATCTGAAGTTCCAGTAATGGACACCCAATAATGGAAATACTGTTTCAATCAAAATAACTTAAATTGCTGATGTTTCGACTATGAGTATTAAATAAGATTATATTTTTAATGCTGTTCTTCGCTTATCTGATTGTTTCATGGAATTCCACTGAGTGATCATTCCGAAGGTTCATCACCACAATAAGCCCCTACTCGATGTATTGTGCAATGTGATAAGTATTGCAACGCAATAATCGCTTGCGATTGTCGTACAGCAATGCATGCTATACGGCAACAATGTATAAACACTTCTCATATTTCAAAACACAGAATGCTTGCTGTGCATAGGCGCCATTTTAGAAACTACCCTTGTCATTTGAAAATATTTGACTTTAAAATCATGTATAATTACAGTGGGAATTTTTGCCATGCTATGTTCATTATATATTGTATAATAATAATAATAATCGGTATAATCGTGTTCACGACTATATTCTTTCATATCAGAGCAGAGTTTTTAAGGAGTTGAGGAGGCTTTTCTATGACAAAAGGGAGGCACAGGATCATATCACCCCTGGTCTGAGCTGCATCCATCTTCTTTTTCCTCTTTTCCCTTCAAATATACATTGAGCAAACTGGATGTTGTATTCTTACAATATACATTCTAGTGTAAAAACGTTAAAACAAATTTCCTTTAGTTTTGTTTTTATTGATAGTGTTACGCGGCTGTCATCTACTGCCTTCATTAATATATATATATAAATAAATAACAGCCTAAGCAAACTTGTGAGCTTTTAACAACTGAACCTACAGCTTTTGTTAAAGTCAACTCTGAACTTCTTTTAGACTTCACAAACTGATTCATAATGAAGTTCGAATTCATTAAGCTGGAAAGTTATTCTTTTCGTTATCTTTCAACGTATTCCTATTCTATGTTCTCAGCTTGTTAGATCTTCTGCCATATTGATAATTAATCTTTGTCACTGCAATTAAACAATATACCAAGCCACCGTAGTCGATTTGTGAATATTGTCAACTTACCAGCTCTGGGCAAACTCAAACTGATAAAATATTAATAATAATAATAATAAAAAAAGAAACGTTGTGGAAACAATACCAACATGAAGTAAATTGTGGTTTAATAACTGGTCGAATGTAGTCAAATTTTTAACGTATATAATTTAATATTTTCAAGATTATTTAAAAAAAAAAAAAACTGTTTCCATCATCACTAAATTATTTTATTACTTTGAGTTTCCTACCCTTGTATTTAAGTGGATGTATGTGACGAAAACTTGCATATATTCATTCAGAAAAGGTCAAAAGGCTATTGTTAACTACTTTTAAATAAACATTTTTAGCAATAATCAATATTTGTTACACGATCTTTTTTTTAAAAAAAATTGGTGAACAAAGTAAGGCAAGTTTTCATTGAAACAGTCACGACACAATAAATATCCCTTTAAATTCTATTTCGTTAAACATTTGACACATTTACAGTGTTATTGAACATCAACAAAAAACGTTAAGTGTATAAATTTAAACCGTTATAGATCTTATAATAAATCAAGTTATACAAAATAACGAAACTTTATTGCAATAGAACGTGAGTTTGAAACATGTTACTGAAACCTCATCATTATACAATTGAAGACTTGAAATAAGTAATGATGTTAAATGCCATTTTCAGTCTTACAAGATTTTTTTTTTTTTTTTTCAATTTCATTTCCATGTAGAACATACATCCCGCCGTCTATGAACAGCTAATAAAACGACGAGGGAACTTGCCATGATTTTTTTTAATACTTATTTTATAGGGCTATCTACATAAATTAATGTTTTTGTAAAATACAGTTTTTACGAAAATGTCACGAGTATATCATAAATTTACTTCCAAGTCTTTAATTCATAGCCCTTATAAAGAATATAGTGTCACACTCAAGAATTGTTGAAGGATTCATACTTAGACTAATGCCAGACTTACAAAATTATTGTGTGCTCGCTGTAGTTCTTACGAAATTCCCTATGTTTCGGATTCTATCTTTTATCTCTTCACATATATTCATTAGCTTTTTTTCTGAGTCACATTCTCTTGCGTGCGGAGCTTCGTTGAAATAGTTTCTAGTTCTGCCGGAAAGATGGTCGTCTTCAAGACTACTCGGTCCTATCTAATGTTAACAATCCAGAGTGATTAATGGCTGTGTCCAGTATAATGCACGAGTATTTTCTTCCCGAGCAAATAAGTTTCAATTTTAGAATTTTAATAATTAACAAAGAGTAAAGAGTCATTTTCGTATTACGTTTGTGAATACTGAAATAAAATTATCCTTAAAATACTGCAATAAAATGTTTACGTGTACCAATACCTTTCTGTCACTAAGGCACTATGATTAATTCCTTGCTGAAATAAATTTGTATATGAAATAATTAGGCAAGTTATTCTATATCTCCGTCGATTTCGTGGTGAACTTTGTTAAGGTAGGTGAGCGCTTTGCCGGCAAACTTTTGTCCGCGACAAGACATAGTGAAAGATGGCGGATTGACCTAAATCGCGGTTAGCGATATAATAATAAGAGAATTTAAGTGTAAGTTGAGTAGTTGTGACTTTTATTGATGTATGGAAAACTTCGCTCACATTACGGACTCTACTATTCTGTATTGTGACGCATTTAAGTAACTGTTTCCTATATAAATACCAGAGGATCTCTGAGGGTAAGAGCTTTAATCTCGTATTCTTCGTTCCTCCTCGTACAGTAAGGTTTTATGTAATGGAATTAAATCTTCACTGTTAATAAATACAATAAATTGAGCCATGTATAAAATTTAAGGCTGGGGAAAACACAGCTATATGATATAAGCCTAAGCTTATGTATGAATTCACATGTGAGAAATACTCTAATTTTTAAGCGTGTCAACGCAATTATGCACTAATTAATAAACTGTATACAAAATTTTATCCTGGCAATGGAATATATTTACCTTATTTTGATACACTGCAAAGAGTAGGTTAATATTTGGCGATGGGTATTGGAAAGGGGAGATAATGGAAACAAGTTTGATCACGAAGAACTTCCTAGACACGTCTAGCAAGAAGTCGGATTATTAGCATTTAAATAACTAGTACAAAGAAAAGCCGGGAAGGCAATTTAAGACAAATGAAGGAGAAAAAAGGATAATACATACAGCTTACTTTCGCATTAGATCACACATATACACATAAAAGAAGTCACAATATTTCATGTATTCACACTTTTTCAAGCATAGAGGAAGAGAGCGAAGTTCACGTGTTCACAAAGTACAAGTTTGAAGAGACAGTGGCGACACGTAGCGGACAAAGTATCAAAACTGGAGAACAACCGACTACTGTAGCGCGTAGATTTCCGGAACTTGAAATAACTAACCAAGGTCAAACAAATCCTACACTCTAATTTCCACATTCTCCAATGAAGATCAGTATTCCCCCAGACACAAGATCAATATTCCCCACCAAACCTAGATTAGTTTTTCAACATCCACCTAATCTGAGAAACATCTTGGTCCGTACGAATCCCTCCTTGCCACCACACCAAACCGGCGCACAGACATGCCAGAGACCCAGATGTAAGGTCTGCTCCATTTTCATCACTTCTCCCACAATCACTATCAATACTGCTAATGGTCGGTACACCCTCAATCCTAAGGGTACATGCCACACTCCTAATGTTATATACATCCTAACCGGCAAGTTCTGTGATGCCTTTTATGTGGGGGAAACAAGTTGTGCTCTTAACATTCGAATTAATAACCATCGTCACTTCTGTACTATCAGCAAACCGGATGCCCCAGTTTCCTTGCACACCGAATCCCACAATACCAATTTTGATCTATCTTTCTTGGTTGCCATAATCCACATTTTACACCCCACGACCAACACCTCAACACGCCTTTATTTATGGCTTGAGCGCGAAAATAAAAGCTGGCCTTAACCTTCAATAACTCTAGCTCCCCCTTTCCTCTGCATTTTCAACACATTTCCATCCACGATCCCACCCTGTACTTTCACGCTATACAATTATTATTACAAGTTCCGGAAATCGACGCGCTACGGCAGCCAGTTGTTCTCCAGTTTTGATGCTTTGTCCGTTACGTGTCACCACTGTCTCTTCAAACTTGTACTTTGTGATCATGTGAACTTCGCAATCTTCCTCTATACTTGAAAACGTGTATTACACGAAATATAGTGACTTTTTATATGTGAATATGTGTGAAATGCGAAACTATAAGCTGTAAATATTACATTTTCCCCCCCTTCGTTTGTCTTAAATTTACCTTATATATATAAACATCTTCATTAACATCTTACGTAGTAACATTACATAAACAGGCTTGTTATAGTTGTAAAATTTATCAGACTTAAACTGAAAGGGGGTATTGACGCCACAGAAATAGTAGTAACAATAAAATGATAAATATAATAATAAATTGTGGTTTCTAAAACTGAGTTTCCAAAGTACCTAATATTTTCTTTACGTGTATACAGATTCTAAAGATTTTTTATGTACTTGATGAAGATATTTTCATAGTTACGCTTTCGTTACTAGCAATTGGAACAGCAGAAACAACAACTAGAACAGCAGGCAGTTGCAGCAGTTGCAGTTTCCGCTGTAACAACTTCAGTACCAGTATCTGTTTCAGGTGAGCCTTCTTACATTCAAAATAACTTGCGTAAGACTAACGCTATTTCTCGTATAACATCGTTTAATATATCTACTTAACGTACATATGACTAGGTTTTATTTGTGTGTTATGTTTGGTTAGGTAACTAGTACCAGAGAGTGATCCTTTTCGTACTAGTTACTTCCGTTAATTTAATCGTTGTAGCAGTGTAGTGCTTTGTTTGCTAACCACTGATAATGTGTGTCTAATTTTTAATAAACTATATAGTTTGTTTTGTGAATATTACAGTGCCAGTTGTAGTACCTAATAGATACGCATTTGGAAATAGAGTGTACATGATAATTCCATTTGTTGCGCTTCTGTTCATATTGTTAAGGTATTTCATCCCGGTATTTTACCTAAGAATTTGTAAGTCTCTAGTCCATAAAGTAGCTCATTAATATACATACGAAGAAAAATATCACAATGCTTGTCTCAGTTTGTTCTGGAAGTGGGGCTGTCCAGTGACATGTAGAGACTGTGAAAAGACTAATTTTCTCAATTTTTGTTGTTGACGTATTCAGTAGATACGAGGATCATTTAAAAAAGAACTACATACTCATCACTGTCCACAGACTTTATTGTGCAGTAGCACATGTTTCCAGATCAATGGCAATTTTCTCACGCCGTCAGCGGGATCGCATCTTCGTATACCACAGAGAGATACTCTATGGCCTGCACTATGTCATCATTTATCTTAAAGCGACGTCCCCATTAGTAGATCTTTTTATCTTCCGAAACAAGTCACGGTCTCAAGGACTTTTGTCCGCCCTATGCGGGGGGGGGGGAAGGGGCTCCAGTACTTCCCAACCCATCATCTGAAGCAGTTGTGCCACTGAATGTACATCCTGCACCTTGCTGCACGTCGTGCAGCACAATCGGATGTCTTACTAGAAATGTTGATCGTTTTCGTCGAATCGCAGGATGAAGATGATGCTTTAGAAAGTTACAGTAGTGCTCACTCCCTGTTCACGGTCTTTCCTAAGAGCGTCTCTATACTTATCTCGTCGTGTGGTGTTTCGACGGCGCTAATAGAACGACGAGATCCTCTGCTGCTCGGCACTGGTACACCCATTACGGAACGCAGAACACTACCAAATCACTTTTGGATATGGAAGTGCCGCATCACCACAAGCTTCCATAAGCCCTCCGGTACACTTTCGAGTTTCTTCCATATGCAATTTGAATTTTGATGAACACAATTTGCTCCTTTCGCGAGAACATTGTTCTCGAGCGCATACTGAATAAGGCTACATTCAGCGCAGTCCTGCCACCGCGACATGTCGTCTGTAGAGATGGGAATAAAGCCTTTACCTGCTGCACGATTCGTTGGTGCTACCAGTGGCAAACAGTGGACCTTATTATTGAATAATCACCGTTCTTGAAATTGTCTTCGTATTAATGGTGGGTTAAGCTCACCCATCTTTGTCACTTTAGGTGTATTTTCATTTAACTCTTTTAACAACGATTTCGTCGTCTTGATCGATTATTTTCTATTCTTCATTAAGAATAATCATCATGAAGTATCCGTTGTTTGTTTACGTAGTTAATAATTAGATGAATCCAATTATTTATAGCTGTAATTAAAGTCCCAACATCATATTAAATCCGAAGTGTCCTTTTTATCTCCTGTAGTTCATTCAGCTACCGGGGTCTGTTGGCGTAGGTTGGGGATCATGAATCAGCGCTGGAGAGGTGGACGGATGCAAATTGTGCACACGCCGGCCGTTCTCACTAAGATTTATTTTACTCTTCGTTAGCGAATTTTGGAATGATACCTTGACTTAAGGTCTAATCACTATTTTCCCATACACTCCTCCACGGACAGGCTAACATGATTTAATTGTAGTGCTTAACGGAAGTTCCGAGTACTCCCAGTGATACTAATTTTTGTCTAATAAGTGCCAAATAAAATGCTTTCGAGAGTGTTGGGGTGTTTGATAACATAAATTTGAAGACTGCTTTGAACTCTCTATCTTCTCTGGTTATGAAGTAGACCCTTTTTCATTAGTGCCTTCGTATGAATACGTGGAAACTATACAATTTAGTCTGTCTGTTAGCCCCCCTCCGTGGATTTTAGTAATCAGACAGAGATGAGCCATACACCGTTGTATTCCCTTTGGCTTGGAAGGATGGGAAAAACTATGACTGACTAGACGTGGCAGGTAACACTATGGCGTCACTGAAAACAGATAAAAAGAAACTGATTTCATTTCAGTTTAGTGACTGATTTGTACGGTCGTTTATGACCAGGTGACTTTAAAACTGGCAGGTTCTTTACATTTTCGTTAGCTTTCTCTATATATTTTTTAAGAATACGTCTGATCCTCCCTAGATATCTCAGTTGAACCAGTGGGGGGGCTTCGTAAAAGCGTCACTGTCTCGTTAAAAAATCGCCTTTCCACTCAGGCAGTTGCTGACCATCGTTATGAATCGACTGGTACCAACTTCTTGCTTCACATTTTACATCACTAGCACAAAGGAAAGCCGGAAGGGCAATTTAAGATAAATATATGATAAAAAAGAAGGAATTTACTTATTGCTTATTTGTTCCGTATTAGGCTACACACACACACAAATATACACAGGTCACTACTATATTTCTAATCCACTGTAGGCTCATAATCATGTATAGAGGAGAAAACAACGTGCACGTGTAGAATAAACACAAGGTTGAAGAGAGAGTACGAACACGTAGCGACCGGACGACGCATCAAGCTTGGAGAACAACTGACTTCCGTATAGCGCGTGGATTATAGGAACTTGTAACAACTGACAACTACAGCGTGTAAGTTCGGGATGGGATCGTGGAAGCAAGTGTGTTGAAAATGCGGAGGAAACGGGAGATTTAGAGTTATTGAAGGTTAAGGTCAGGTTTTATGTTCGCGTTCAAACTATGAATAAAGGAGCCCTCCCACAGACGGCGTGTTAAAAGTGCTGGTCGTAGAGGGCAAAACGTGTATTATGGCAACCAGGAAAGATAGATCAAAATTGGTGTTGTGAGACTCGGTGTGTAAGGAGACTGGGGCATCCTGTTCGTTGATAGTGCAAAAGTGACGATGGTTGTTAATACGAAGGTTCAGAGCACCACCTGTTTCCCCCACATAAAAGGCATTACAAAACTTGCAGGTTAGGATGTATATTACATTAAAGGTGTGGCATGTACCCTTGGGATTTAGGGTGTACCGGCCACTAGCAGTATTGATAGTGACTGTACGGAAAGTGATGAAAATGGAGCATATATGGGCACCGGTTTGGGGTGGTGGCGAGGAAGGATTCGTACGGACCAGGATGTTTTTAAGATTAGGCGGATGTTGAAAAACTAATCTAGGTTTGGTGGGGAATACTGATCTTGTGTCTGGGTCAGAGGATGTGGAAATCAGAGTGTAGGATTTGTTTAACCTTGGTTAGTTTATGATGGAACTGGGTGATTAGAGCCGGCTGGTTGGGATTAGTGTTGGAGGTTTGAGTGGGTTGAATCAGTTTGGTTACATGGTTAGATGGGTAGCCTCGGTTGACTAGAACCTTCTAGAAGCGTTAGTTGTAAGTTTCAGTAGCAGAGGTGGTGGAATTCAGGCGCCCTCTGAGGGCAAGGGTGAAAGGAATCGCTTTCTTGGTTTGATAAGGATGGGAACTTGGGTAGTCTAAATACTGCATATGGTCGGTATGTTTTATGTGAACGGAAGTAGTGAGGGTGTTGCTTTGTCAAGTGATGTCCACGTCAAGGAATGTGACTGTTTTGTTAGAGATGGACCAAGTGAACTGGACCTCGGAATTGGTTCAGCTGTTCTAGAAATGTCTTGAGACTGGTTGCACCATGAGTCTATAACATCATTATATCATCCAAGAGCCTTACCCAGAGTAGAAGGGTCAAAGGCTGAGTTTGTAGGAAATCATGTTCGAGCTTGCCCATAAACAGATTAGCATAAGGAGGTGCAATGCTCTTACCCACGGCTGTGCCTCGGACCTAATGGTATAGTGTTTATCATCAAAGGTGAAGTTGTTACATGTGAGCACTAGGTTGGCCAGGTTAAGAAGGATAGCTGTGGTTGGGATATGAGGTTTGCGTCTGGTTAACCAGCGCCTATATATGCAAGAGACCCAGATGTAAGACCTGCTCCATTTTCATCACTTTCCGTACAGTCACTATCAGTACTGCTAGTGGCCGGTACACCATGAATCCCAAGGCTACATGCCACACCTTTAATGTTATATACATCCTAACCTTCCAAGTTAGGTTTGCCTTTTATGTGGGAGAAACAGGTGGTGCTCTTAATCTTCGTATTAACAACCATCGTCACTTTTGCACTATCAACAAACAGGATGCCCTAGTCTCCTTGCACACCGAGTCTCACAACACCAATTTTGAGCTCTTTATTGGTTGCCATAATACACGTTTTGCCCTCTACTAGTGAAGTCAAATTAAACAATAACCCCCCAAAAAATCATAAGCTGAAATTTGGTACACACCTTCGGGAAGATGTACAAAACAACACATTAAAAGTCCTGAAATATCCGGTGACGGGTTTGGCCGCCATATTGGGAAATGGCCACTAGAGCAGTTTTTTTAAGAAAGAAATATCTTGTTGCCACTGTAACTGCTATAACTCAAGTTATAATTGCAGTAGAGAGAGATTTTTATCTCATTCAAATTGCAAAGGATTAAGCTTGCAGACGATGTGCCATACATATCAGTTCCATTCATGTGAGGGAAATCCTGGAGGGATTTTTTAATGTAAAAAATCCCTTCTTCTGATTATTTTCCTCAAATAGTTGGCAACCCTGTCGTCTGAGAGCGTTAATGAAATTTAGAGAAGTATGCAATAATATCAACAATATTGTAATAGGATATTGCGATATATATTCAAAGTTTTATTTTGATACTAGGGATAGTAATGGACTAAACAAAAGTTTTTTTAGATAGTTTAACAGCCCGAGGTTCAATTTGCCCCTGATCTTAGGTAACCCGTATAACACTCGTTTGCTCCTTCCTCTTCATGCTAATTTAACAATCGTAACATTTCACATGTAAAAAGATGTTTACAATAACGTACCAAGTCTATATTCTCAATAAAATGGGCTTTTGCAATGTCTTCAAGTACCTTAAAGAACAAAAGAATGATGCTTTAGTGTGTCAAGTTTCTGCTGACCTCACTGCATACTAGTTTTTAAATGCAGTTTTCATTATATATAGTACATATAGCGTTAGTTGTATTGGTTTACATATTAAGAAATATGCACAAAAAATACGTAAATGAGAGCACTACATGTCAAATATCACAAATCTGCGAACACACACACACAAAACATCATAGTGTTTCCGTTGCTTTTTGTATTTTATGTTGCAGTAGTTTCAGTGTCAACAGTATTGTCATCAGGATTTACATCCTCATAAAATGAATTCCTGCAACCACTGCTATTACGATGTCCACACATTGAAGTGGACATGAGACTTGCGTTCCTGCAACTACATATGCGTTCACATCCCGCCTTGCAGTTACAATGAATGAGTGTTAACAGGAACTCTGGAGCTGGAGCTTTTACTGTCATCACTGGTTCCAGACAAGTTTCAGTCCTCTGCCAGCCCCAGGATGTTTAGGGCAGTTTGTTACCCTGTCAGAGCTGTACGTGATGATGAACACGCAATGAGTGCTGATGTGCTGCTGCACTGGTAGGTGGTAAAGTTTCCAACTGAACCTCACTTGTGACTGGACATTTCGCAATAGCTTTCATAAATGCCCGATAAAGCAACCGATCCAAAGTATCTTTGAGCACCATACAAAGCAAGGAGAAACGATTCACCACCAGCAGAGATAGCTTCAGAGTTGGCATTTTCATGGTAGAAGATGCTTACTTGTTCTTGTAGATCTCTACGTTTTTTGAGCATGTGATACGCCTTTCTCTTTCCTTGACGATAAGGGGCGAATCGCATCCTGTGACAGCGTGTAAAAATAATAAGTATCTCCAAGATTGTGCTGCAACTTTCTAGAACTGTAAACTTTCGAAGGAACTTTTCCTCTGCCAGCTTTAATGAATGTGACATTTATCTCTTCTCTTGCTAATGTGGCCAAAAGAACAAGCAGATCAATATCTTCCCCAATAACTGATACTGTATGAGAGAGTTGTATCGCTGTATGCACAATCTGGGTAGAGTATCTCCAGAGATTTGGAGAACATTAATGCCAGCAGCAGTGAGATGGTTTGAAAGTGTTTAATAAATCAGATTTGTTCTTGAGATTTCCAGGAACTTCTCTTGATATGTAACAACTGGTGTTGAAGAAGTAAACACTGTTATGTTATGAATTGTAACAGTCTGGGAATGTAGCTTCACAGAACGCCTTATTCGCTTCATGCCTTTGGTACAGTCTGAATTATATTCATCAAATATTATTGTTACAATTTCACCATAATGGCGAGTAATATAGGTTTCATATGCAGTTATTACGTCAGCAAACGTACAGTTTTGGGGCCATACGACACGATGTAAGAGAAACTCTCCATCAATTACATACATTCCTCGATTACAGCTGTTGGCTTCCACTTCACCAAGGGGTTAAGACATCAAATAATGCTGATTTTCTTGTTTTTCTTAGGCCAAAGTCATCAAATAAAGACAGTGGCCTTGGCGATAGTTCATATTGGAGATACTCTGAAAGATGTTCATTACTCTTGATCACTCCAATGATACTGTTGACCAGTTGTCTTATGTTAACTGGATGGGGTTATCCACCGAAGACTACTATCAAGTTATATTATATCTCTATACATAAACTATTACAACATTAAAAGCCGTAGATCCTTTTCAGAGATGATGATAATCCAAAAACCAATATTTATTTCACATAATCAACTCTTACATGTAGAAGACTTCAAGCACACATTCACTATATAGATATGACAATATGTCAAGACAAACTTCAATATTCACCAATCCCAAACACGTAATTCATCACATTACAAAACAATCAATATTATAAAACGTTCAGACTTCAAACAATCAACTGACTTCCGTGTGTGAGACCTCCAACACATTTCATTGCTCGCATGAGAACTTGTTCGATCGTCATGTCTGTCCAGATACCACTCCAAAACTTAGTACTTCGTCGAATAGGGAAGTACCCATGACTAGTAAAGATTTCAAATTCATGTTGACTCATCCGGTTTTGAAGGCTCGTCATTTGCTAGAGATACAAATGAGCACTCTTTGCAAAATGTAAATGCCCCTCCAGCATTTCCTTTACACATTGATTGAATACCAATTGCCACTCCTTTCTGCGCGGATGTAGTTTCGAATTAGTTGTACTTGATTAAACTACTGAGCCCATAACTTTGAAGTGCGACAAACAGAACCAATTGTTTCCAGGAGTTCCACAAGTTTGGTGCATATGGTTTTCAATTCGGCGGAAATCTTGATTACCTCTAGCATGTTTGGATTTTGTCCAAATCTTTCCACTAAATTCTCGATAGCGGACCTTTCTGCCTGATCCAAATGGATGTTATTTTGAAGAATATTCACTGCTAGAGCAGCTTAAATAATGAAATGGGCACGTGAATAATAATGACCAGTCAACATGCTTCCCAGTGAATTTCGAGTATACATAAGGTACCAACCATATTTCTTCGATTCCACTACCATTCATTATGTAACCAGTCGACCCCATATATGACATTAGCATATGAAAGCCACCTAATCTTATGACTACTGAAGATAACTCGTCTGTAGCTGCAATAATGTCACATGCTTTTACATATAGAGGTTGATAAAAGGTTACTAGACATGTTGTGTTACCAGCTTTCCTACTTTCTTCAGTAGCAAAAAAAGGCACTATTAAAGCAGTCCATGCAAGGGTTTCAGATTGATAAAAGGAATGGGTATTGATAAAAGAAATTGTCTTACTGCACATCCAAAAAACGTCTGGAAGGCTATTGTTTCTTTGATTCTAAAATCTACAGGATCTAGTACCGAAATTTATCGAAGGCCGCAAGCTCCAGTTTTCTTGTACGTTCGAACGGGAACATTTCCGAACTGTCCTATGTAAATTGCAGGTGTCTCCTCCCTTATTCGCTTAATTGATCCACAAGGAATCACTGGACGCAGGAGTAACGCACCGGATGCCACTTATACAGTGGAAGGTACCGTGACCATCAAGAGTACGGATATTTATGTCCACATTGTCAAAGACAAATTGTTGAAAAGCGTTCTCATGTAGGCCAACATAATGTTGTGAAGTTGCTGATGAGTCATATAACACAACTTCTCCGTAAGGAGGCACGTAATCCTATTTTACACAATACATCAATCAGGTGTTTGGACCTAAACTGCCTATGCAAATACACAGCAAGTGCTATCTGAACTGGGGATAGAAATGATCGGGTCAAATACTTGTCATTATTGCATGAGCTAGAACTGTACATTTTCCTTCAGAGTCTGTAATATTGTCATGACTTTTCATGATGTTCTTGAAAAGAGCGTATAGCGTTTCAGGAACAACATATCTTGAATCCTCTAGAAAATCATCTGGTGATGGGTACACATCAGTATCGTGTTGCTGTGAACGGATGTCTTCGCGAATAATGTCTGCAGCTGCCAACACAATACGAAGGCATTCTTCTCTCACATTATTCAGTCACTGTGAATACCACCGATCAGACAAAACCTGATGTCCAGTCCTGTTTAGGCATATTATTGTTCTTTTACCTGGAGCGTCAACTATAAGTACATTGTCACCAAATCTGTCTTTAAGCGTTTTCTTTAAGGTAATCTCAGACATACAATCTGTATCATGTGGTAAATATTCCCCGCATTTTTCCATTAACTCAGTCAAGGTATATTGGCACTCATCATCATCTCTAAAAACTCGAACAGCTTGGTAGCACCTATATGTTGTCACATGATGTTGGTTTTCTGGCCTGCCTCTTTTACATTTTCTTTGCTTGTTAGTAAAGAAAGATGCATAGCACGATTGATGATACCTACCCTCCACAGCGACTAGGGTCAATGACGTTAATTAAACGCTTTAAAACCGTTTCACCCCACTCATCATTTCGATTGCTGGCAGCTTCCAGAATGTGATCCTTGACAGGGATACAGTTCACAAGTGACATGGATCTCTGGTGTTGCCGTTTCTTCAGTTCAGCATTTGTAGCACACAGCACACTACAAAATATGTAGTGCTTCTTGAAATCAAAACTGGGCGGGCGTAAGCCATAGTGCTGTTACCGCCCATAAAATTCACTGTATCTTATCTTGAAATCAAAACTACACTCTGGTGACGGCATGTTATATGAAGTCGTAAACTTCTTTGATTCTTAAGGATGTCGTATACTTTTAATATGTTGTTATGTACATCTTCCCGAAGGTGTGTACCAAATTTCAGCTTATGATTTTTTGGGGGTTTAAGCACTTTTATTGTCTAATTTGCCTGGACTATACGACCAGCACCTCAACACGCCGTTTGTGGGAGGGCTCCTTTATTCATGATTTGAGCGCGAACATAAAAACGTGCCTTAACCCAACTAAACCTCCCGTTTCTTATGCATTTTCAACACACTTGCTTCCCCGATCCCATCCCGAACTTACACGCTGTACAGTTGTTAGTTGTTCCAAGCTCCTAAAATCCACGCGCTATACGGTTGTCAATTGTTCTCCAAGCTTTATGCGTCGTCCGGTCGCTACGTGTCCTTACTGTCTCTTCAACTTTGTGTTTATTCTACACGTGTCGTTTTCTCCTCTGTACATGATTATGAGCCTATAGTGGACTCGAAATATAGTAGTGACCTGTGTATATTCGTGTGTGTGTGTTCTAATACGGAACAAATAAGCTGTAAGAAAATTCCTTCTTTTATCATAAATTTAACTTATATATACGACCAGCACCTCAACACGCCGTCTGTGTGAGAGCGCCTTTATTCATGGTTTGAGTGCGAAAATGAATTCTGGCCTTAACCGTCAATAACTCTAAACCTTCCGTTTGCTCTGCATTTTCAACACTTTTCCTTCCACAGTTCCATCCCAAACTTACACACTGTATAGTTTTCAATTGTTCCACGCGCTATATAACAGTCAATTGTTCTCCAGACTTGACGCGTCGTCCGCTGCTTGGTACCATTGTCGTTGTAGACTTTTATTCTATCTGCACGTGTCCGTTATTTCTTCTACCGCCGAGACGAAGGACATTCAGAGCCCGAAATATCGCGAAAAACAGTGTATATTGTGTACGCGTGTGTGTTTGTTCTCCTATGGAACAGATAAGTTGTAAGTAAATTCCTTACTTTTTATCATAAATTTGCCTTAAATTGCCCTTCCGGCTTTCCTTTGTGTTAGTGGTATTTATGTATATATATATATATATATATATATATATATATATATATTTATATATATATTGTTTTTCTGTCACTTTAAGTTGTGAACGAACATGTGTCATTCTCTTCTACTGATGACGCATATGCGAAAATTCTAAGTTACGTCAGTATTTAGTATGTTTTGTTAACGTGATTTTCAAGATATTACGTAAGTACAATCCCTTTTCTTTATATTTAAATTCTACCTGTTATATATATATGGGCACACGAACTTCACAAACACTATAGAAAATTAGTACGTTTCGCAAAATCGTTTTCAACTGGTAGGAGAGAAAATGGACAGAGTGGACAGTTGCGGGACTGCTGTTAAGGAAACACCATATTGTCAACAGAATGCAGGGTGACAATGTGGCCAGGTTATGGAGGCGGGGAAAATGACTAGATGGGACGGAGATAACACCAAGTGGAGAAGAAAGTGCAAAGGTTACTAGGAGCAGGTAAGGGGCTTCCTGAAGAAATAAGAGTAAAGAATCGGAAGAAAGGGGGGGAATAATAATAATAATAAAAATAAAAATAATGATGAAAATGAAGGGGAGAACAAAGAAACAATATAAAGTGTAACTAGAGAAGGAATAAGGAAGAGAAGGGAAGAAGACGACGGCACTGCGTTGCAAGGAGTTACAGACAACTGAGGCCGGGTTTATTATTGGCGGAAAGGATGGAGATGTAGTCTGCTCTCATCTCTTTCTTACTCCCACCTCCGAATCTCAGCACGATTCTCACCAGAATTTAACCAATCCCGCCCCCTCCCCCCAAACCTAGTAAGTTCAATAGACCCCGCTGCAAATACAAAAACACTAAACTTCAATACGTCACACTCCGACTACTCACTTTTTTATTTGCAGTGCAGAAGTACTGAGAACTTCATTGGTTTGGCATAGGAATTTGTGTGATAAATTATTATTATTGGTCTTGTTATTGACCTTGAAGACTCAGTGGCTAATTGACAAAAGTACGTTAAAACATATTGATATAAAAATAATAATTTTTCTTTGTCGTTTGTATTTGAATTTGACAGATGTTTTAAAATGTAATTTTCACATGAAAATTACTTCTAATTTTTATCCACAAATTTCAGAACAAACGTCGTACTCATTTACGCATTTAGTGTTCAGATTCTGAAAACTTAAGAAGAGGGCTCATTACGTAACGAAAGCAGAGAGAGCCCTCATCGTATTCCTCAAAACAATGTTCTTAAAATACTACAACACTTGCAAAAGAATTATATTTTCCACCCAGAATATTTGAATTTCATTCGGCAGAAGAGTTTTAGAAAGTGGGTAGGCCTCTAACTTTCGTTAATCACTGTATTTAATTACATAATACGGTCTCACTCGGCAGCTATGCCTAAGCCCATCGCAAGTTCGAGGGATGACATTCTTCGGCGAATATTTTCGGAAGATTGCGATCTGTGCCTTTAATCATTCATCTGGTGGTACTGAGAAAGTTTGAGAAAACTTCAATCAGTATTGCCGGTAGCAGGACTCGAACTTGCGTACCTTTCTAGCGCTAATACGCAGTACGTAGACAGCCGTAATCGTGACTTAAAAGGAAGTTCGAGATACAAATGCAGCATCTGCAAACTCCTTTCATTTGGCGTACTATATGGTGTGAACTTCCAGATGATAATCGTTGGTTGTAGTACAAACGAGTTATTTCTTCAGGGAAATCGTACTAAAGCATATAATATTGAAACATTATGCTTTCACAATAAGAAAAAGTATTTGTCACAGAAGTGTATAATAGCTGCCCGGTGATTTCAAATTCACTTTGACAGTACTGATAGATAATACATAAGTTCGAAATTACGATGTGATCCAACATATAGTAAAGATTTCTTTTGACTTTGTTATTTATTAGCAATAATCATAGTTAATTGTAATAAAAATAATAATGATAATTACTTTTTTTTATCAAGGGTTATAGGAAAGAGCGGCCATTTGCTGAACCTTGTTCCCTTTAATAAGCCACTCCGATTTCAGTAATTTTGAATCTTGTATCACATAGCTTTAGGAACAACTACGAAGAACAATATTTATTTTAGAACTACAAACTATCACGGAGAATGAATACGCGTGTGGAACTAACAATATAGCTATATGTACTTATAATCAGGAATTTTATTTTATTTTTAGGTAGTTTAGTTTTCAAGGGGATAAGCACTTAAGATTGCTAAATAATAGTATGTAACAAAAATAATTTTATAAAATTAATTATATGTAAATAGGAAATTAGGTAGGAGAAGGTTATAACTTCCAGTGAGGTAATGTTTAAACAAAAATTAGTTAATTGTAACTAACTTCAGAATTAGTCGTGCTTTAACATGGGCTCGAATTACGTGTGCATATTTGTATATAGTGCATGGAGAAAGAACATAATCTGTCAGTAGTTGTAAGTCAGATCGTGTTGTATGAGAGTGAGTGTGTGGAGAGTAATAGATTATTGTTATGAGAATCCTATTTATTCTCTAAGAAAATCACTTTCTTATTATTTATTTTATATCAAAAGCATGAGTGAAGTTTTGTTTTGTTTTGTTTTTACGTTTTACTTTTTAGTTCTTTGGGGCTCTGATGCAAAGAATGATGCAATGTATATTTTTTCTTTTTAATTTTTCAAGAGGATTTTGTGGAGCCACCACCATCTGGTCAGAGTCACATTCAGCAACTTATACAGCCACCACCAATATCTCAGCAGCCTCCGCCAATAAATCATGGGCCTCCAGAACCAAATTTTAGTCAGCCACCCCCAGGTTATCCACCAGTTAACTTTCCTCCAGGTCAGTTGCTTACTTGGTTTGTTTATTTATTTTTTCTTTACGTTTAATGCGTGGTATATCAACAGAAATGAATTCTTCAGCGTAGTCCTGCAGCCTAAAGGAATATAATTGAATTCACAAATTCTTCGTGTAGTTGTTGTTTCTATATTTTTTAGACTACGCTGTACTACATTAATATACTATCATAAATATCTTCACTCTTAAAAAATGTACTAATGGCGGAGGCTAGTTGGGACCCAAGTTACTGGATTTGTTGCTACGTAGTTCCCTAGACGACTGAAACCTGCCATTATCTTGATTCTCCCTTTCCTGCTGGTATATGATTTGCTCGAGTGATCTCTTGACACGGCCAAATACTTTTTATTCCTAATTTCTTTCGGTTTTTGGTATCGTTTCGTAAATACTGTAAAATAAATCAGCTGTGGTTATGAAGTACAGGAAAGTTACCCTTAGAACGTAGGAAGGTAACTCGCCGTGTCAGCTTAACTTGATTTTATGCTAATTTTGATGTTACTGTTAACGATTCAGTTCAATATAGTTTCAAATACCGTTTCAAGAACTGTAAGAAGCCGTCGTAAATCATCAGCTTTTAATCACAAAATTTGAGTTTTCAGCGGAAAAGATGTACGGTACAAGATTAAAGAGCAGCGCTCAAGTGTACAACCGAAAGTAGAGGTGTGTCGGAGGGATTTCGAAGTTTGTACTAAACATTTCAAATAGTCTGAGGAAAAGAGAACAGGGGAAATATGCACAACGTAAATTTTAGAAGGTGGTGGAGTGGAGTGCTCTTGTACATTATCTCACTTTTAGCATTATTGAACTGAGGGGATATTTATTTTCCCTTTTATTTTTTATTAATATTTTTCTGGAAGTGATCAGAGGAGAATTCTCAGACTAATATCAATGTCGTGGTATTGGATGGGAAAGTACAGTTACAGTTCTACTATTGAAGTTGAGGAACAATTTCGAAATATATTACTTTTAATTATGTTCTGTGTTGATTAGCTCATAAAAAGTCCCTCTGGCATCTGCGTAAGTAGTAATTTTTCTCTCAATTCAAATTGTACCTTTTATGTTGTAGACTGTATATACTCTAGGGAAAGGAGTGTGGACATGGGGAAAAAAATGTTTTCTCGTTAGTGAACTTCGGCTTTCCTTGAATTACGGCTCTTTCAAGGGGCCAAAAGCTTCGTGTATTGAAGTTCAACATTCCTGAGGGAAGTTTGATTTGATATTCTAGCCCTCCGTGCGTAATTACCTTGGTATGATGTAGAATATAAATTTTGATTCAATATCCTGTATTTAACTATAAAGTTTAAAAGTTAGAACTGCATTAAAATGAAAAGCTAGCGATAATTTGGTAAATTACCATATCAAATTCTCAACCTGTATAAATAGGAACTAGACAAGAAATCATTCTCTAAAATCAGTGATTTCGATACACTTTTGTTGCTAATGAAGAACGTAAATTATACAGGTTATCTAGGAACAGGAATGTAAAATTTTGTTTATAGTTGTTTCAAGCAACATAACTGTAGGGTAGACATTAAACAATAAACACATTAAAATAATTAGTTTTAGTTACTCGTTGTTTGTTGCTTACATCTGTGTAGCAGGAATCGCTAACCAACTTTACGATTCAAGTTTCCTGTTCAACTGTGCTTCGAGCTTGTTTCACCTGAACTACAGCCATACTGTCATGGCGCCAGAACACTTGAATATAGTTTTTTGTTGGAGCACTAAGCACCGCGTTTAAAGAAGAAAGAAAAAAAAGCTACTTTTAAAGAACCATACAACGAATGAGTTTGTGTATAATGGGGAAAATAAAAATGTAACGGAAAAGGTCAAGATATAAGTACCTAAATATACTTTCCGTAACGAAAACAGAAAAAGACTTAAGGTAGCTCAGTTATAGGGGTTGGCCGTCGTGAAAAGATTTTCCTCCTAGGTATTTAAACTTGTAACTGCACTATCTTGAGCTCACAAGGTGGTACACGAGATATTTTCCGAATCAATAGATTTCGTCAAAATGTTCAGCATATCAAAAATAGGCTGCCCAACTCACGAATTTCAGAAAAATACTTTTTGCCAAGTCCTGTTTCGTCCATAAATAAATAAATATTTTAGGTTTTATGGTGTTAGCATTTTTTGTGTTATTTTATTTTTTGTAGAGTTGCGTTTATCATTACTTTTCTTTTATATATATTTTTGTCTAGTTTTGTTTATTTTGTGTACTTACACCGTATCTTCGCGTAAAAAAAGACGCATTTTGTTTCTAAAAATCAGGAACAAAAACTGAGGAAACGCTGTGAGTTCGCAGTTTAAAATAAGAATTTTTCCAAGTTTGTTATGAATTTCGAGATAATAAAAGTCCTTATCATTTTAAAGCATCAGTACGCGGTAAGGAAAAATCAGCAAGTAGTGCTAAGTGATTTATCAATATGTGTAAAATTATATTTTTACTCGTGTTCTAATACAACTACTAAAAATCAGTGACTGTCAGGGAAAGTAAATACTTCTTCATTTTAGGTGTTCGGTATATGCATTTCAGTAAAACCCGTTCATAGACAATGTCTGAAATGTCGATGTAATATTCCAGGATAAGAATAATCAGAAATAAACGTTAATTCCTAACATTAGAGGAGTTTTCCATGGATTTCTCTTAAGCTCACTAGGTTTAAACATTGCACCTAAGGTATATATTTCTTCTCAAAATACATAAATGGAATTTCAGAATGCGTCTTACATACGCGAAGATGCGATGATTTTTTAAAAATTATATTATATTTAAATATTTCTTACGTTTGTGAAATGGCCTTCTTTTGCATTAGTTTTGACATTTAAAGGTGACTGCTACTAAAATCTATATAGTTATACACTTACACTATATTCCAACATGGTGTTTATGTAAATCGTTAACGTAATTTCATATTCAGGAAATGGAAAGAAAATGTTACTGAAGTATCGCTTTTATATTTCTCATAGTATGTATACGGGACGGGTGTAAGCCATAGTGCTGTTACCGCCCATACACTTCATTTTATCTTTATCATAGTATGTATACTTAAACATTAATTCAACACGCAGTTGTGTTATATATTACGAAATTGGGTACTGCTGAAGTGTCACTGTAAGTTTAGTCCAGTTTGAACGAGATTGCTTTCACGGAAAATTGACATTTATAAATATGTCAGGATAGAAGTAGGAAGAAGGTATGTCCTTGTATATGATCGTCACTTAGTAGCACAAATTATTTATAATAGAAGGCTAGATTTCGCCATTATGGCATGAATACAAAGGAGGGGAGGGAGGGAGAAGTTAGAGAAGGAAAGGTAACGATAGCTAAGACGCCATGTTGAAAAACAAGCGTGGCGTTTTGGCAAATCCTTGTTACCTTCACATTTTTCTATCATCTGTTCGTAAACATGTCTTACGGTGAAAAACACTGCTTTTTTTTATCTCTGTGTCTGGTTTGTGCTGCTAAGTGACAATCCTGTGCAGTTCGCAACTTCACTCCACTTTCGTGATATTTGTATTCCCGGTTTGGACTTCCTTTGTTTCGATTACATTCATAAATGTGTTGAAGTTTGTTAACTTTTTTTCGCATGTTAGAACAGAGCAGGTGATCACTAAAGTTGCCTTGTAGAATGCAAATTCTCGAAGAGACGTACCCTCCTGATTGACCCTCCACGATCCTGATCGTAGAGAAGTGCGATCAGGTGGCTGTTGAAATGGTACTTTCTCAGAATGAGGTCTTTTTTGGAACAATAAAAATGTTTCAGTTGATCTATAGGCATAAGCCACAAATGCCAAATTACCCACTGATACAAATAAATAGTTATGGTCTAATTGTTTTTCTTTGTCGTGTTAATTTTAACGAGTTACCATAAGTTGTAGTTCGAAAATTGTACTAAAAGAGATACCTGTTCACTGTCCACTAGAAATTTGTCACTTTACTTACGTACGACTCGTTTTATTATGAAACCTTTTCGAATTAAATTGAACTGATCGTATTGTGCGGACAGAGTAGTCCCTGAAGGTGGATAATGTTCAAATTGATATGTAAGACTGATGCAAAGTGTGACTTGAGTTAATCGCAGTATCTTTGACCGAAGGATGTCTAAAAAGATTAGGCATTTTTAATGTTTGTGTTCCTTGATTCATTAGTTAGAGAGTGTTAACACAAAAATATCTGGAACTTCGTTCAAACAGAAAAGATTAAAAGGGGAATCACACAAAGGAGATAATAATGTATTTATTTACCTTTATAAGAGATAAACCACAGTACCAGACAATTTCTAGGAACAGTGACACTGTTTGTCTTAACTATGGATGGACATTGGTCCAGGAAGAACAACATACCCCGTACAATTAGAGGCACTATGATATTTTGATTTAATAGGGGTTCCTCACTTTGAAAAGGAGCGGGACAGCAAGAAATGCATCACGGTGGTGATGTAACAAAAGCGTTAGCAGACCTGGCAGAACAAATAGAGAATACAACCATATCAAATAGTAATGCACGATTTGCATGTTTGAAACTGGCCAGGAGTGAGATCGGTAGTGTGTACATTTTCTTCTAACATGGGACATTATCTTAAGCTGGTCCCCCCTCCGATTTTCTTGAAACTTTGCAAGTGTGTAGATGGGTTAAAAATAGGACACACTTTTTTTTCCCTCCCAGACCAGAAACTGTGTGTACTCAAATAGCTGCCGCACCCTGTACTTTCTGAAGTTAGTAGATGTTATATACAAGCTGTAGCAGCTTGTATAGAAGACTTTTCTTATATGTTTCGGATTTACGAAATAATGAGGGATATCAGGATCATGAATGAAAAACTTAGCTTTTCAGTTTTCTGGCGTTATCCTCTCGACTACTCTTCTTTGGCCCTTCTGTTCATATCAGTATACTTTTTATATGTGGCAGGCCCTTCCTTTCCATTGTGTTCATACATAAGAAACAACTTGTCTTATTTTGGCATGTCTGTAAAACTGCAGTGCATCATTAATGACTATCCCTACGTTTATGTGCTTTTTGTGTGTCCATTACCTCTTCTGTGTTATTCAGGTGCAAAGTTTACATGTATTCGTTGGACATTCGTTGTCTTTTGGCACTTACACATTGTTCCATTCTTGAACTTTCGAGGGGGTTTGCCCCCTCTCAACCGTTTTTCACCCCAGACAAAAATACGTGTCTACTTGAATTCATCTACACACCTGCAAAGTTTGATGGAAATCGGAGATGGTACATTTTGTGTTTTAGCACTTCCACATTGTGCCTTTCTTGAACTTTGGAGTGGGATTTGCCCCCTCAAATCGTTTTTGGACCGGAAAGAAGTCTCTCCTAATTTTAACCCCTCAACACGCATGCAAAGTTTCAAGAATATTGGAGGGGGAAACTTAGATAATGTCCCTTGTAAGACAATTTAAAGGTCCTGAAGAATCTGGGGTGGCGATTCTCAGCGCAGCATGTTGTCCGAGCGCGTTCCAAGCATGTTTGATGGGCAGGTTGGGAAATAAACAAATTATTCGGTGCGCCTGATATTCTTGATGTTTTGTGTGAGCGGTATTGTCGTCCATGACCATGAAGTTTACCCCATGCTCCTCTGAAAAGGCGAACAATACATAATCCTTCAGAATCTCATTACAGTGTCGTTCTTCTGTGACCGATCCTGTTTCTAAAACATCAAGGATATTGTTCCATTAGTCATATTATCCTCCCATACCAGGACTTCCACCAGTGTGAACTGAACGGATGTCTTGTTGTGTGTAACGTGATCCCCGTTCTCACCTCACTGGTTGATGTTCAGAATTGCTCGTAACACAGAACCGAGGTTAGTCCGAGATTCATCTTTGACCACTCTCGATCGTACCAGTCACGATGCTTTTTACACTCTTGTAATCTGGCACAACAATGGTTGAGTGATAACTGATAAACGTATAACACTAATTGGCTTTATAGCGTACAGTATTCAGTCTACGAGATATTGAAAGGCGGGTGGGAGTCCTGCGCACTTGCAATGTGTAGCACACCCAGTTGTACAGATGTAGCAGTACTGTTCGTATTCGCTAAAGGGTTACATGTACGTACCGATCCTCTTGGGGTGTTGTGCTCCTCTGATCACCAGCATTCATACGCAGAGCTGTTTCTCGGGAGTCAGTGACCTTTTATTTTTCGTTCTGGAAATCACTCTCTTTGACACACCCATTGCTGTCGGAACGTTAGTGACACTTCATCTTACCTCGATACGTCCAGTTTTTCGTTCACAATTGTATGTACCGAAATTGTCATTGAGCCACTCTACAAGAAATATTTGCTTTACATTAAAATATTCAACTGAAACTTGACACTACTTTCTTCGAACCTCTCTCGTGTTTTCTTTTACAGACGCTTCGCGACTGATTTCTACCTAACAGTAAACTCGTATAACTCTGTCGTGTATGCGTGTGGCAGGAATTACATAAGTTCCCTCTGTAGGTTGCGGCTGTGTAGTCACTGGGTGACGTTCAGTGAAAATAATAAGCTGTTCTACCCCTAGTTATTGTTATACAGTTTTTTATTATTATTATTAATTTGTAATTAACGTATTATTTTGTCTTGTTCCTGTCGTATTGATGAATACAGCCCGATATGAAATTGTGTTTAGAGAACTGTTCACAAACACCGAAGCGCAGAGGCGCTCTTAGTCTCCTGGTATAGTTTTCTCGCAGATGAATTCTGCATTGGTTCGCGTGCCTTATCCACGGGCAGTATTTTCAGTTAGAGACAAATCACAAACCAAACCGGAAGTTACCTGAAAACTCGTAAATATAAATTATAGAAAATAGACGTTTTTATAGGATAATGCGTTTTAGGTTTAGTGCAAATTTGTAACTAAAAAAGACATACAAAGTAATCGTATAGCAATAAATTTATATAAACATATCTTTAAGGGTAGTTAGTTTGTTTTCAAATTAATAAACCGTGCTCCTTTTCTTTGATACATTAGGTGAAATAGGGCTTTCACAGTCAGAAATGAATTTAGATATGCACGAGTATATGAATGTATTTCAACGGGACGTTTGGTGTTCAGACAGGGAAGTAATTGGTAGCCAAGACGAAACATGGAATATCGGAACAATTCCGACAAAATCTTACCATGTTCCGATGTCAGACAGTAAGTGGTAGTATTTTTAATTTTTGCACTTGTTTTTTTGTATGTAGTGAGGCTTGTTGGTAGATAGATATTCGGATTAAAAATACTTACAGTATACGTGTTTCTCTGGTCAATGTCACGAGTGAAACAAAAAAACAAAATATAGTGTGACTCAAGTTCACTTATTTGGCACTTTCTTACAAGTACTTACATCAGTTACGCATCGAAAAGTGTGCGGGAAGAGAGAACACGGAATGTGTTTCCAGCAGAGTCGATTTAACGTTCGTTTTTGTCTTTCGCATTCCTTATTCTGTCCAAGAGTATTAAGAAAGCAATGGATATTTGTTTCTCATATGAAGTATTAATGTTGTACTATGAAATATCAAAAAGCTGGAATAAATGAATTCCACATACATTCATTATGTGACTTCATACAGCATAAGAACGTATGTTTGCAGACTTTTAAAGATTTTTATCCGTTGCTTTTCGGTTACGTTGGCAAACTGTTGAGAGCCTGTTTAGGTCTAATTTTCAATTGCCCATGTACAAATATTCTCAGGTGTGTGAAGTGTTTTATGAAATTATTGAAAATTGATGAAAATATTGCTGCTTTATCCAGCATTTTTGTGTTTGCCATAATTTTTATTTTAGTTACGTAATGTTTTGTTGTGTTTTATATAAACTTCATATCGAGCTATTTACCATTTGTTGACTTCAGTATATCTTCGTAGTGTGAGGAAATCCTACAAAAAGTAGAAAAACAATCGAGAGAAACAGATTCTGGTCAATCTTATGTAGATTTTTTTTCTCCAGATTTCCTACTACCTGCTATATATTGGAATATAACTAACTTTTTCCGAAGAGATTCATGTTAAGGTGCGAGATAGATATATGCAGAACTTGATGAATCTTAATTTTGCCAGAAAGCACGTTCGTAGTTATTTTTATTGTATTTATTTTTATTTATATTTATTATTTTTAAAATGAAAAAGTACTTCATTAAGCTTTTAGTTGTCAACGTTATTTACCCTACTATCCGTTCCGCGTCGCGTCACC
>JAGDQP010001370.1:27241-76130 GCA_022664845.1 Lepisma saccharinum | reverse complement strand
ACTGACGTGGTCTGACACTTGTAGTGTATAGAATCTTCCTTTAACTTCTTGAAGTAACAATTTAAACTCATTAATTTGTTCTTTTCCACTTATTTACTTATAAGTATATATACTCGTATTATATACTTATTTTACGAGGTAAATCTGCATATTTTATTACTAGTGGCTGTGTTGTGAACTTGGAGGTAAAATGTACTGACTGTATATGTCAGTGTATGCCTGTCTGCAAAACATGGAGAAGCCAGTTTTTTAAATGCCTATAAATTTAAAAGGTTTTCTGTTAAATCGGCCACTTGTAATAGAACGAGGAAACAGTTCTATTTCGACCTGTAAAATTCGAAATTCTTGAAAGTGAGGATTGAAACTAGATTAATTTGCTACAGCAGATGTTTTTCATATAGAGAGAAATATCTGAAAGGAGTATTTGTGTCTTGATCTTCGGTCAAAGATATCACTATGAAGAAGTTTTACAGCATTTTTGAAAGCTGCTCGAAATAATTATATTGAATACTGCAAGTATGTTATTAAAAATGATTTAGTAACAAAATAATTTAATTTCTTCATCCTGATGCAAGACTTTGAAAACAGAACATTGCTGATATTATAGCTCTTGGTAATTGTAATGCCTTACGTTTTATGGTATCTTTTTATAGATTCATGGACGAATGGAAACCTTTGCAAATTGAGAAAGTCATGTAGATTCATGGACGAATGGAAACCTTTGCAAATTGAGAAAGTCATATAATTTCATGTAAGTGGTCGCATTGATGACTGTTGGAATGAAGTGTTCATCATCAGTGACTCTGTACAACACCCAAAATATCCAACAGTTGACAAAAGTGTGAAGACTTGTATGTCCCTTTCATATGTAAATGAAATCTCTCTTCCTCGAGTCGTTAAGATCGCTTTATCCCAGCATATCACATCTGTGAACCAATGATCAAAGACGCTTAAAAGAAATGGTTGCAGTGAACAGCCGCAGATATCGAACCTAGTATTCCCAACTACAAGGTGAGCACGTTATCATTGTGTACAGCTGGTTATTACAGGAGAAGGGGGGGGGGGGGAGAGTCCGAAGTACATATTACAGGTTCAGAAGCAAGTTTAAATACTGATGGAACGTGAATAATAATGGAAAGAATTAAAGCGCTGAAGCCTGTTTTCCAAGACGCAGCCTGGCCAAAACGTACAAATTCATAATTGAAGGTATGATGCAAAAAGAAAGTACCTTCAAAAATCAGAGAAGATCGTTTCTTATATCTATAAATATAAAGGGAACCAAGAAAGTTTTGTCGCTTTTTGTGGAGGTCTGTGTTCAATTGGCCCTCACACCGTGAGTTGAATGCGAATGGAGATCAGGCGAAGGTCAGCTGTTGGTGTGGGTATAGCCAACATACTACCTGGTTGTGGCAGTTCAGTTACACCGTGAACGTGCGGAAGGACAGAGTGAACATGGGACCTAATCAGAGCGTCATAAGGGCGTGGATGCTGTACTAGTTCAAACTGGGGTCAAACGCAGCTGCAGCGGGGCGGAAGATATGCCAGGCCTTTGGTGAGGGTGTCGTGACTACGCGAACAGTGTAGCGGAGGTTTACCAAGTTTAAGGACGGTGACGAAACACTCGAAGACGCACTACGTGCAGGAAGACCAACACAGGTACCAGATGATCTTCAGGCAGCAATTGAGGCGAACAGTGGCCAGACATGTGAGGAACTGGGACTACAATTCAGTGTGAGTGGAGAAACCATTTGGCAGCACCTCCATCAACTTGGGAAGCACTACAAGTTGGGTCCCACATGATTTGACTCCAGGCCAGAAGGCAACGCGAGCAGACACCTGTGTTCCTTTGCTGTCTCGTCTGAGGAAGGAACCATTTCTGGACAGGGTGTTGACATGTGATGAGAAGTGGGTCCTCTACGAAGCTCCACGGCGCCGTCATGATTGGTTAGCATCCCATGAACCGATTCCAAAACAGCCGAAACCAGCACTGCACCAGAAGAAGGTCCTCCTGTGTGTTTGGTGGACTGCTCGCGGCATCGTGCATCGGGAACTGCTACCAGCTGGTCAGAGCATCAATGCAACTGTGTACTGTCAGCAGTTGAGTCGTGTTCAAGAAAAACTCAAAACTCTGGAACCAGCACTTCTGAATCGCAAAGGGGTCCTCCTGTTACAGGACAACGGTAAGCCCCACGTGGCTAGGATGACCCGGGACACCATTCTACGCCTTGGATGGGAAACACTATTGCATCCGCCATACTCCCCGGACATTGCACCGTCCGATTTTCACCTGTTCCATTCCTTGGACAATCACCTTAGAGGACGCCAGTTCAAATCCCTAGTAGAGGTGCAAAATGCACTTGATACCGTCTTCGCTTCACGGCCCACCAAGTTCTACCGCGATGGAATCCATGGCCTTCCAGAATGTTGGCAGAAGGTCGTCGATGCTGATGGGGACTTTTTTTTTTGATCTTCCAGGTACGTCTTAGATGACCTATCGATGTTCGAAGGTGGTGGGTGAAAAAGCGACAGCACTTCCTTACTTACCTTATACATAAAAAATTGGTGGCAAAATACCGAATTCTTCACGCCATATATTTCTACTAAAAAGAAATAAGAAGTTTGTTAAAATGAAGATACATTGTTCCAAATCCTTTAGTTTTTGAGTTACTACAAGAGGGAGTATGCTCTTCAGTCCTCCTACCTCATCTTCATTGTGATTTATGGTTTCTTAGTATATTGGAACTGTTGCTTCAGTTTTATGAACAAAAAGACGAACTCTCTTCTACCAAAGTGTACTTCTTAGAGGTGAAAGAAGTTGATCAAACACCCTCGCAATAGGGTAAGTCAATTTAAACGGGACAGGGTGCTATAAGGAAATAATTACCGTAGTCTGGCAATAGGAATAGTTCAATTTAAACGGGACAGAGTGCAAAAAACAAAGATTTGAGTCCATTGGGAAATTCTGTGCAGGACTCCAACTCTGTACTGCAAGATTACATTTGCCATCGTTCATCTTCAGACATAATTCTAAAATTTGAATATCACAAAAATAATGTGTTTAAGTCAGCAATATTATCATACAATGATAATGAGAGTGATCAATGTAACATTGTAAAATTGATTTTTTTTTCTATCTCTCATTGTGTTGTTCTACGAAGTGTCCTTGTCCCAGCAATCTTTCAGAATGCTCACTGAAATTTATTTATTTATTTTTCAAGTAGGCTCAGCCCTAATAGTGAACACCTTACTGTGTATTTAATGTTTAATATTTCTTAAGTGTTTTCTACATGGTACAGGCTATTACTTTTTTGCGTGACGCACATTGTACACATCACTTGAGTGATAATCTGCACTATTCACACAAGTTGCACTTCCATTGTTAAAAACAATTGTGTGTGTGGATTGTAGCACTAATGCATTTCGTCGTCGAAGTGAAGTAACAAAATTGTAAATATTTCTATTTCCTCATATCTTGTTATTGCAAAGTTGATACAGAGTGGCTATCTTTATTCACCGGGAAATTCTCGGTTTGTTTTTACTTCTGCGCTCCGTAGACCTGGGATCGTTTCATTTGGAGCGATTGTGTGTGTTCGGACCGGCTTACTATATCATACCGTCTCTAATATAGACCATAGGTCTATATTTAACATCGGTAACACGAAAACATGAGACGCCCGCCACAAAGAAAGTGTATTTCGTTCATACTTTTGACAGAGTAATTGTAATTGTATCTTTTGTTTATGTGATTGCTAAACTCATAGTTCGTCGAGACCATATTGTTCTAAACCATGTCTCGTTCTCGAGATATCATGGTTCTAACGTGTGCCAGTCATCGTGACGTAGTTTCTCTTCTCCATACAGGGCTAATTCGCTAATTCAATGGCACATCTTACCACATCATCTTTATATTCAATATTAAATCATAATATCGCACTCCCAATGCAAGAGGGCCTCATCTCAAACTTCAGTAGAACAATTGAAAATGTGGATGTATATGTAGTAGTAGCACATGTTAAAAGCTCTGCCATATAGTGAACTTCAGAGTAGATACCAATTATAACCTTGCATCGTTAAAATAACGAAAATGGAAGACAATAATGAGTTACTTTTTTTTTTTTTTTTTAAGTTGTAGTTTTCTTGCATTGGGAGTGCGATGTTAGAACTAGATGTTTTGTATATCAAGATTGACTAGACGTAGGTAGCATATAAATTCGGATTAACATTTTTGTTTCAAGAATATAGCCAGTGGCGTACTGTAGTCGGAGTTCTTGCGGTATTTTGTTTCTCTATGGCTGTCAGCGTGAAAATTGTTCTCGCTTTTTTTACTCAAGGGTGGTATTTCCTTTAGAGACTGAAATCGGTACACGTAAGACGTTTGGATTAAAATTGATAACAACTATTAATTTCATTTAATAGAGGTTTACATGTTTTACATCACACGATTGGGCAGATGTGATTCAAAATGTATGGTGATCAGTTTCGTTATTTTAAAGTGACTCTTTTATATAGTTACGAGTTGTTCTTAAACCACGATCTATTTTGGATAGCGCTAAAAAGCAAATTCTTTTAAACTCTTACTGCATGTTGAAATAACCAACATTTGTAATACCTAGCGAAGGCATCGTGAAACATTGAATTCCGCTAAATAATTTTCCGAAATTTTAGTTGTTCAGTATTGACAACAGATACGCCAATAATACTGTATGTGTTGAGAGGTCGCGAACAAAGTTCTTAGAAAAAGGCTTTTTTCTTCCATCTAAGGAGATAAAATTGTGTGCAGTTTCCGAAAAGAAAATGCATTTCTGTAATAATATCTTTAATATATAGAATCCCTGACGATTTTGTCTGTTTTTCCAGCGGTTTTTAAAGCACTTCCAGTTGAATTAAAAAGTTTAAATTCTGTATGAAAATTCCGTGGACATGTTGGAACCTGGGAAGAACATAAACAATGTAGTTATCCCGCTAAATACTTCAATAACACCTCCAAAACCCCGGGTACTAAAATGCACTTATTGGAGTTAAAAACAAGTTCGACATGAACATTCTTGGGTCTGTTGGAACTAGGGGAAAAACAAAGCAGTGATCCCGTTTAGGACCCCAGTAACACCCCCAACTCCCGGATATCGAAAATGCACTTCCCGTTGGGCTAGAAAGTTTAAATTAGGCATGAACATTCCTGGGCAGGATGGAATTACGGGAAAAACAAAATAGTGATCCCTTTTAGTACACCAATAACACCCCAACCCCCGGGTATCGAAAATGCACTTCTCGTTGGACTAAAAAGCTGAAATTCGGCATGAAGGTTCGTGTGGATTGTACAGGTTGGAATTACGAGAAAAAGGGAAGATTCAGTTATCCCGGTAAGTCACAACCCCCACCCCCCGCAAAAAAAAAAACACACACACACCTTCCAAACATCAATTATCGAAGTTGATGGATGCCCTTCCCATTGGGCTAGAAATCTCAAAATGGCAGGAAGGTTCGTAAGCAGGTTGGAATTATGGAGGAAAAAAATACAATTATCCCGTTAAGTACCCCAATAGCACTGCGAACCATCGAAAATATTCTTCCCGTTGAATTAGAAATCTGAAATTTGGCATGAAGATTCGTGGAGAGGTTGGAATTATGGAGGGTAAAAATGCAATTAATTATCACGTAAGATCAAGACGCTGGAAGGATCAGAGAGGTTGCAAGGGGAAGAGAGTGGCAGAATATCAGAACCAATTGGTCAAGAAGAGATTTTATACCAAGAAAGAACGGTATGTGTCCATGTGTGGAATGGGTTCGAATGCAAAGGAGCGGTAGCTCAAAAACGTTTAGAAACAACGCGTTTATTTTATTTTATTTTTTTAAAGCATATCATCATATTCAACCGTTTTCTATCCACTGTTGTATGAAGGCCTCCCCCTTTTCTTTCCACATATCTCGGTCTGCTGCTATCCTCATGCATATAGCTCCTGAAAAACGCTTGATTTCATCTAACCATCTGGCATTTGAACATCGTTTCTTTTCTCTCGGAATTCAATGTAGTACATTTGTCGTCCACTTTCCATCTGTTCGTCTAACTATGTGACCGGCCCATTTCCACTTCAACTTCTTCGCAGTCTTGATTACATCCTCTACCTTTGTGCGCGAATCCATTCATTTGTCTTCCTCTATCCCTCCTAGTGATTCCATGCATCTCTCCATTGCTCTTTGTGTGACTCTCAACCTTTGAGTCGTTTGCGCATTCAATGTCCAAGTTTCACAGCCGTACATCATCACAGTAAGACACAGTGATTATAAACTTTACGCTTCAGACACATTGGTAGTTTGCTTTTGAAAATAAACTGTAGTCTTCCAAACGAACTCCACGCCATTTTACATCTTCTATTTCTTTCATCAGTCAACTTGGCATTCGATGTTTTGAGCTGGCCTAGGTAAACATACTCATCAACTATGCCTATTGTCTCTCCGCTAATCTTCACTTCCTTCTTTGCAGCATGTTGGTTGTACATTACTTTTGTTTTACTTAAGTTCATTTTAAGGCCTATTTTCGAACTCTCGTTACTCAGTTCTTCATTCTGGTTTGTAGTTCTTCTGCACTTGAAGCAAACAGGACTATATCATCAGCGAACCGTAGGTGATGAAGATATTCGCCATTAATTTTAATTCCGACTTCATTCCAGTTTAAATTCTGGAACACTCTCTCCAGGACCGCACAAAACAGTTTTGGAGAAATTGAATCTCCTTGCCTTACCCCTTTTCCAACTTAAAATTTTCACTGTCTTGATGCAGTCTAATGACAGAAGTGGCAGTCGAGTAAATGTTTCGCAGTAACTTGATGTATGCACTTTCGATGCCTTGATGTTCAAGTGATTTAAGTACTGCTGACAAGGAGATAGAATCGAAAGATTTTTCGAAATCTACGAATCCCAAACATAGTGGAAGTTCATATTCATTAGTCCTTTCCATAACTTCATTCAATGTTTGTATGTGGTCCATTATGCTAAATCCACGACGAAATCCAGTTTGTTCGTTTCCCTGGTTAAAATCCAAGTCCCGTTCAATGTAATTCAAAATAACTTTGGTAAACATTTTGAATACTACAATGTAATGTTGAGATCAGAGAGAAATTGAAATACGTATACTTCGTTGCAGCAACAGTTACCAACAGTTCCCTTAAAAGAAATTAATTCTTAATAAAATGTTACTTAATACTTACTTTTAAAAAATCTTAATTTTGTGCACATCCTGTTCTTAAAAGAAATGTCATGTTCCAAGTATTTAAAAGAGCGTACGTGGAGACGTTGGTTAAAGCAATGGTCACAATGAATATTTTGTTCCCTACTATGAAGCTTCATCAAATAATTAAAAAGACAAATCAAAGATTAACAGGAGATAGGAGTCAGTTCTTGTTTAATCTTCCTGTGACTCCTAACAATGTTAATTTTAACCGCTTAATGAAGATTAATATAATCGTGAAATATGTTGTAAATACTATTTGTTTATTTAATCTGTGTCTGCATATGCCTTTTCTATATACTTGGAAAATTCTAGACTGTAACATGCGTTATTTACATTATGGATAAATTTGAAACTTTAGTATAGCCAAACTGTCGCGAGCTAATATGCCAAATTGAAGAAAACAACAGAAGTGTGAAATTTGTTAATTTCTTCCTATGTTACGGCATAAGCAAATGTTACGTTACGGAGCAAACGAACTCCACCACTGAAGCCAAAGTACAATACTACACTATCTTAATAATGTAGTATTGTACTTTGGCGTCAGTGGTGGAGTTCGTTTGCTGCTGTAAAGACAAAAAGAAAAAGAAAATACGTATGTTTTCCAGGTTTAGAACTTCCTGATCTTAGCAAGCCTCCACCAGGATTTCCTCCCACAGCGGCTCAGCCTATCGCTCCGACTCCAATACCCGAAGTCAATCCAGATGAACTGCTTCCCACTGTTCCATACTTCGAGCTTCCTGCAGGTCTTATGGTTCCACTTATTAAGGTAAGGTTTCTTTGCATAAATAACCCATTGTTCAGCTCTTTTGATTTTTACTCTTTGCATTGTAAAGAAAAAATGAAAATAGAATATTCTGTCGTTTTGAGTTCTTTGATATTCCAGTGTTGGAAGTTGTTTTTCGATTGATCTCCCTCCCCCCCTCCCCCCAAAAAAATGACGTATTGTATACCACGTACGCTCGCCGGCATAGATGGTTGAGTGGACTAGGGCGTTTCGCCGCGTCCACTAAGTTGCGAGTTCGGATCTTGCCTGGGGCATGGATATTTGTAGATTTTCATAGCATTGCATAAGTATTCTGACGGGCAGAAGTCAATAATTACTAAAAATGGCCCGCCAAATAAAATTTATCAAAGATCAATTTCTCAGTACTTAATACTTCATATACTACATGTCTTCCCCTCGAAAATCTGACGATTTTAGAATTTTCGATTGTTATGTACTGTCAGGTTTTGGAAATACATTAAAATTAGAGATGAATAGTACTTGTATTGACTGAATCATAGTGGAACACACAATCTGCTTTTCATTCACGTGGATCAGTGATTCTCAACCGGCGGGCCACGATGATTCACAATGATGCCTCAGATTTAGAGGTCACTGGTGAGCCTGTTCTACTACAATTTGGAGAAAGTCAAGAATTCTTTTAGTATGGGAAGCTTAATATAGATAGCATGGAAAGTGGAGACAGCTGTGCCGGCTGCTAGTACAGTCTAGCGGAGATCTGTCAAAGGTTGACCAAGAGCGGTTGAAAAAAAAGTCGCAGGTCTATATAATTCAGTTTTGTTCCGCTACGTTAAATGTTAAATGATATTCCTTGGAAATTTTAAAATTTGTAAATTTTGTATTTTGGGGTCACTTTAGTAACTAATAATTTCGGCCCGTTTCGATTCCATTAGCTGTTAAGTCTAAAATTCACAAACATCCATGCCCCAGCCGAGATTCGAACCCGGGACCTTCGAGTCGCTGGCTTAGCGCTCCAAACCGCACGACTACTAGTTCCTTGGAAATCTTATTTATACCAGTGTGTTGTTCCGGAGTATCGAAATGGGATGATATTTCTATGTGCCGTCTCACTTTGTTGAACCTTTTCCTTACTTTCTTGTTTTTCAGTAGATTTGTTTATTACGATGTACCCAGTTGTGTCTGTGAGTAGTAGAAGAGCTAAAGGAAGAAATTATAGCTTAACAAGAAAAGTAAGAGCTTCCTTGAAAAAAAAAAAAAAAAATCGTGCGGAACAAACGTGCGGAGGAGTAGGATAACCACTGGCACATTGTTGCGTTGACGTGTGTATGATACCCTTATTTGCCTGACTTATTCATCTTATGCGGGAAAGTGAAAATGGTATTATTTAGTGAATGTCTGTAAACGTGTAAATCGAAGGTATAAAGTTGTAACAGTACTTCTACATCCTATTATTTATGTAATTTAAATAATTTCTAAAAATTAATTTATTAATTAATTTTCTACTATAAATGAAAAGTAAATTTTCATTTTATTATTGTTTTATCAAATAAATATTAATTTTGCATGTTTCCCCATGTTAACTAATTACAGTAGAAAAAATCGAAATGGTGCTCAAAAGATGAGGATCCTTATGGTAAGTGAATTATTTCATATAAATGTAAGTGTTTTAATTTCTTGTTTAGCTTTTTAAAGCTTGATTTTTTACTATTACTAAAAATTATTTCAGCTTGAAGATGGTGAATACAAACCTTTAGATCCAAAGGATATTCGACTTCCCGCTCCAGCGCCACCTAGTGAACGACTCTTAGCGGCTGTAGAAGCTTTTTACGGTCCACCTTGTCATGAGAGACCTCGAGACAGGTAAGTTTTTTTGTGAATTTTTCTTACAGTTCAGACCGGTGTAATAAGTAAGGAGTCAAATATAAAATTTCGTAGCGATGACCAGATGTGTTACCTAATATATTACACCACCAGTATTTAAGTTTAAGTAAGAAATCACTTGAGATGAAATATTTAGTTAGGAGCATTGGAGAAGCATTTTTTCAATTATTATTTTTACTTTTACTGCAACCACTTTGACGCCATCATCATCATATATATCGTTATTGATCTAGCTAGAATTGCACAAAGACTGCAATAATGTAGTACTTATTAGGCACCTATTTTGTAGGTGATGGCGTGCATTCGTTATTGTCTTAAGTGAATCTTGATTAGACTATGTTTGGGTCTTTATTTGTCCTTTGTCTACTAAAACTACTTAAAATACAATTTTATATTTTTAAAGCATGCTTCATGTTCCTTGCGTACAAAATTCGAATTTTGGTGCTTGAAGATGTAATCGTGAGTTGAATAAATCTTGTCGAGATTGACAAGAATTTCCATACTGTAATGAAAAATTAGAAACAATAATAGATCTGAGTCGTAATTGCTATTTCCCAAACAGAATTTCACAAGCGATCCTTAATAGCGACAGCCAATCTTGCGAAAGCAATCTCCAAGCCCAATTGAAAAAATAAAGTCAAAAACTAAATAACGTTGCTGGGAAAATGCGAGAATCGAATTGTAACAGTTAAAATAAATAGCCGTTGTTGTCGAATACGACAATGGAGAAAAACTTAAGTCATGCCCGCTCCCTTCCACAGTGATAATACTTCGCCCCATATGAATTGCCATTATCGGTCAATAAATACCCCCCCCCACCAGATGGCCATCGAAAATAAGAAAAATCGCTGAATATTAATATGTTTGCCTATCATTCTTCAAAAAGCAGTCCAACAGCAGTAACTGCAGACAACACAAACGCAGGTTTCAACAGAGTTCACTCATATGTAAATGCTTCTTTAGTGACTAGTAATAAAAAAGGTAGTGTTTCTGAAAGTGAGAGAAATCAGAAAAGTCAACTGACACAAGGTTTGAAGTGCTACCTTCTTGCAGAAAGTGTAACAAAAGCAGAGATTCTGTGGGGTATGCACGCTGTTATGTCCCATATTTCATTTCAGAATGCTGCTGCAAGTGTGTCTTTATTTAAGACTATGTTCCCGGACAGCGATATTGCTAAAAGGATACAACTTGAACGCACCAAAGTAGCATACAGAATTGTCCATGGACTGGTACTTATTTTAGAAGAGAAGTCGTAATGTTTTGAGTAATTGTTATGAGTTAGTTGTAGGTTTCGATGAAACCTTCAACAAAATTTCTCGAAAAGTACAGCTGGATATTACTGTTAGATTCTAGAATCCTCAGACGAATGAAGTTTCTTCTAGATACCTCACATCAACTTCAGACCTAATACTTGCATTTCAACATGCGATGTCTGATATTAATCTGCAAAAAGTCATCCAGGTGTCGATGGATAGCCCGAATGTTAACATAAAATCTGTAAAAGATTTAGCAGGTGAAATAAGGAGAGGTCCCTCTGATCCTGTGTTCTTGGACTTTGGTATCTGCGGGCTGCGTACTCTTCATTGTTCAATCAAAGTGACTGTTTGAAAGGTCGTTGAAATTTTGCGAGCTGTATACATTTTTTTCAAAGACGTTCCCGCTAGATTACATTAATTACACAGAATCCGCGGTGTTTCCTTTAAAGTTTTGTTCAATTAGATGGGCTGAGAACACTAATGTCGCAGCTAGGGCAGCGGAAATCGTACCAAACTTAGTCACATATATGTAAAATGTGCTATTCGTGACAAGAAATATCCTAAATCTGCAAGCTTTGAACTAGTGTCAGAATGTGTCAATGACAAGTTATTCAGTGTGAAATTAGTTTTCTTCCACTCTTTTGCAGCTTCAGTTGAACCGTTCCTTTGTGAGTTTCAAACGGATGCCCCTCTTGCACCGTTTCTGTATGGAGAACTGTCATCCTTTATGCATTCAATTATGATACGTTTTGTAAAAGAAGATGCATTGCAAAAATCACTCATTAAAGTAGATGTCAGTGACAACGCTAAATTGTTGCACGCAGAAGATATAGATTTAGGTTATTCAACTAGAGATGCCTTGAAAAAAAAGTAAAGAAAGCTACCGAGCTATAGATTTTAGAGTTGCGTGTCGGCGAACAATGCAGATATTTGTACAGAAAGTAATGGAAAGATCTCATCTGAAGTATCAGCTTACGAAAACCATCTCTTGCCTTGCTTGACCGTTCTGTAGTGCTAAATCCAAACCTTGCATTTAAACGAATGTCTGACTGCCTGCAAATCCTTGTTGAGCATGAGTGGATGTCAGGAATGTTAGCATATAAAGTTAATAGAGACTATAAACGTATATGTGTGCTCCCAGATGTAGAAAGCATGAAGATGTACTCAAGAAAGAACACGAGACGAAATCACCACTGGATGAAGCGCTTTGCAGCTTCGGACAGTTCGGGAGAACTAAGGTCGTTCGTGCGAATTGTTCTGATTCTTTCACACGGAAATGCAGCCCTGGAAAGAGGTTTTTCTATAAACTCTGAATGTATCTTAGAAAATCAAAAGGAGGAAAGGCTCGTGAGGCATTCTTTGCTGTTACAGCTTTAGGAGGAATAGATTCTATCGAAATTAATAAAAACATGATTCACGCTGCAAGAAATGCTCACTCAAGGTACATCGAGTGTATGAGAAACGTGGTCGACAAGATCAAGAAGAGAAAATGGCTGAAAGGGACCGCAAACGAGCTGCAGAAGAAGTTAGGGAATTGGAAGAAAAGAAGTTGAAGATCATGGCAGAAGCAAGGAAAGAAGTTGCTCTCATTACTGAACAAATAACAATTTTGCCTAAAGAAATGAAATTTTGCTTTCCTTTTTATTAGAAGAATAATTTTGTGTGTGTACTATCTGATTGTGTTTTGAACTGCAATGCGTGTGTTTAGTGAAAATTAATATTAAATTATAGTTAGAGAATCACTGCTGCAAAGTGAATTTGTGAAGGGATACAAATTCAGGGAAACTTATTGTCAAGTGAGCAAGTATATAATGAAGCTACGGATTCCTATAATAAAGTGTATTTGGAATATAAATTTTATTATTTTCGACAGGGTGATGTAAAGATACTCACATGACCTAACTGTAACAATGTGACCCTCATCAGGTTGTCGAACATTAAACTGAGCTCATTTGATATACATTAACACTGTTACTGAACCACAAGATATTTTCACCTGTTTTAAGTATGAGTTTCGCAGAATGTGTTTCACAAAGTACAATATATTTTATCCGTATTAAATGATGTGTATTGATCCAATAGTTGTGTTGGTAGCTGCAAATTTACAAATTTTGGGGCTGGAAATTTAGCAATATTTATATCTGGAAAACCGGGAAAAGTCAGTGAATTTGAAAATTCTTTAAGAGTGGCCACCCTGTTTATTGAAGTTAAAATACTCAGATCAGTGTATGGATAACGTCAGTATTAACCAAATGGAGAGAAATTAATTTATATTAATTAATCTATTTACTTTAAAGTTGACTGGTCCGAGAAGATTGTTCTGAGACGATCACTGGCTGCAAAAAATCCATCTGCTAACTCGTCTAGGTTGAGTATGTCAAGTAAATCATCATGTACATGACAAACCACAACATTTTTCGCTCTCTGTTGTGTCATGCTGTCCCTTAGGAATGCTTTAAGACGTTCCAGAGAACTGAAACTACGTTCAGCTTCACATAATGAAGTTCGCACTACTATCAAAAGAAGCAGCATGTTTTCAATGTTTCTTAACATTGCCCGAGCCTCCGGTCCTATTTGTTGAAACACATTGGATATATCACTGACAGAAGAAAACATTCTTCTTCTTAAGATCATCTTCAATTCGATGACAAAGAATGTTACATCAATTTCTGGATGAACTCGCAGTATATCTGCCTGCTTTTGTCCTTTTACACCTGAAATAAATGTAGTTTCCTGTTCCTGCTTACGATGTAGATCTGCCTGGTCAAATATTCGCTCAGATCCGTTCACAGCAGCATCTACAATAGTGTAATCTTCTCTTCTGTAGTATTCTATAGTATTATCTTCTCTTTGAGGGGGGAAGGGGGCTTCCAAAGAGAATAGGAATATTTCTAAAGATACAAAGAAATTAAAGCGATCGTAATAGAAAAGACGACAGAAAAAAGAAAATGTGTCCTCGTAAACGAGTACGAATTTCACATGTCGGCTGTTTTTACTGTCGCTAAAAAGGAAGACGGTCTTAAGTAGGGATGTCAACGACTCTGTCAGACTCGAGTCGAGTCGGTGCTCAGTAGGTGCTCGAGTCGAGTCGAGTCGGCGCTCAGTAGGTGCTCGAGTCGAGTCGCTGCTCAGAGAGACTCACCCTGCGACTCGGTTACAGTGAGTCGAGTTCGAGCGACGACTCTACTCGAGCGTTAGACTCGCCGCTCGAGCCGAGTGGATTGACATAACCGTCAGAAAAGTAGTCAGTGGATGATGTCATAGTAATGCAAAGTTATCTTACCTCATAATTTATACACAGCTATCTCGGTTTTCTACTTGTTCAGTTATTCAAGAACATTTGGAACAACAAATTACTTTGCCAAGGAGATCAATAAACTAACTTCACATCGACTATCATGATTTCTAGTATCACTGCTTCCAAAGTTAGTAGGAACGAAACAGTAAATAGTGAAACTAAATTAACATAAAAAAATAAAAAATAAACTTCTTAAAGACATTCTTTTCATAATCAATTCGTACTAAAAAGGAAAAAGATGTTTATGCATGCCTAAAAAGAAAAGCATGAGACGCTCTCTCATATACAATCACTTTATAAATTCTTGAAATGACGCGCCCCATTGTTTTCTTTTTAGTCATGCATAAACAATTTTTTTTTTTTTTTTACTTTTTAGTACGAATTGATTAAGAAAAGAATGTCTTTAAAAAGTTTTTTTTCGAGTTATTTCGACGTCAACGACTCGGTCAGACTCGAATCGAGTCGGCGCTCACTATGTGCTCAAGTCGAGTCGAGTCGGCGCTCAGTAGGTGCTCGAGTCGAGTCGGTACTCAGAACTGGTCGAGTCGAGTCGGGTCGGTACTCAGAACTGGACGAGTCGAGTCGGAACTCACTATCTGCTAGAGTCGAGCCGAGTCGCTGCTCGGAGAGACTCACCCTGTGACTCGGTTACAGTGAGTCGATCTCGAGCGTTAGACTCGCCGCTCGAGCCCAGCGGATTGCCATCCCTAGTCTTAAGTTGGTGGTGGTGTGAAATTTGACAAAATCACTTTGTAAGAGTGGTCAGTAGTGGTGTGGCGCTGTTGTATTTTGTCAGAATGTGGGGTATGAATACGTTTGTTAATTGTTTTGACAAGATCTAATATATCAGGTTGTTAGGAAGGAAATAAATGTTACAAAATGCCCAGTGTACTGATGGAACCGTAATTAATACCTGTGTAAAGTCGCATCGACTGGCAGCTTTAACACTATAAGAAGTGTAGTTGTGAATATCATACGGCATGTTATAGTAGAGTCTAGATCATGAAAGCCCTTTGTCTAGCAGCCGGACCCATACCAGTTGCGGTTAACCAAACATTGACACCCATCGCCAGAAAGATTCCGCCAAGAAATTTTCTTCGGCGTTGCCACTTTCTCAAAGTAGATGGCAAAAGCTTGAACTCTTCCCCACCCCTCGTGATTGCAAGGTACTTGAGCGACCTCAGAGAGGGAAAGGTAGACAAGAAAGAAGTGGCAACGTTTCGGTCCAAAACCACAAAAAGCGCAGGAGGTTCCTTCCACATGTCTGTGGTTTTCAAGAAACCGTATGGTGACCTAAGGACGTCTTGTTTTGAACGAATCTATACAGTGCTCTAGGCATGAGGTTGTAGCGTATTTTCCGTTTTTTGCATGAGTCCAAACTGGGACATACGGTGGCAAAAATAATGTGATGAGGGCATGGGTTTAGACTCAACTTCAGAATGAACAGTGCGTTGTTGGTTTGGAAAATTCCTTACCAGTCCCTCCAAACTGTGAAAATTAGAGAAGGACGACACTTTAAAGGCATGTGCGAAGGTAAATTTGCTCACCAACGTCAGGGAAATTGACCTACAAGTCAATATTTCCAATTGAACGATTTCCGACCCTCCACAGCAAATAAGAAAATTGAAACAATTGGATAGCTTGGTACCGTATGAACTGACGGAGCATCAAAAAAGGGAACGGGTGGACATCTGCAGTCACCTATTAGTACGTCACCACAGTGAACCCGTACTCGATCGTATTGTGACATGTGGTGAGAAGTGGATCCTATAGGATAATCGCAAGCGAAATGGGTGGTGAATGGACTGAACGTTGGTGAACTTCCCACTTTCCAAAACCAAAGCTTACGCCACAAAAAACTTTTTTTTAATAGTACTGTGGACGTTACTGGGCATTGCCCATTACAAGTTCTTACCTCCTGGTGAAACCATTACTGTTGTCACATACTGTACAGATAGATGAAATGCATTAGCAGGTGTGTAAACCGCAACTGCCGTTGGTCAATAGAAAAGGCCCTTTGCTCTTAGCCGTTTAATTAAAATTACGAGATAAGCTGAATGACCTGAGGTATGCACCCTCCATATTCCGAGGACTTAGCACCAACAGACTGCCATATGTTTTTGCATTGAAGTCAATTCTAAGAAAGGTGGTGGTCAAAAACAGGGATAGAAATTGCCTTCTGGGACTTCATTGCCTTAAGGAAACCACGTTCCTTCAGGACGGGATTGATAAGCCTTGTTAATCGTTGGCAATGTCAGAGGCGGCAATTGCCGGTCAGAAGTGGGGGGTAGCCTTTGAATATTTATATCAGTGTATAAATGTTTGATGCATCTTCTAGTCGAGTTTTCAAAAGTGGGATTGCATAAATAACAGGATATTCTTGTACACAATTTATAATAAAAGGGGACCGGCTAATTATTTTTTTAATGGTTGAAATGTAATCAGATGTATGTATGTTGGCGACCTGAGTGATTGTGTTCAGTTATGGACTGTTTGTTCTTACATATTTTTAAACATATTTTGGCACATTTTATACTTCAATACACATTTTAGTGTATTTTCTCCCCGCATACATATTTTACAAATCGTTTAATTTCGTGTTCAATATATATATATATATATATATAATTTTCAAGTTCAGCATAAATTTTCCAAATTTATATGTAATTTTAACATATACAAATAAATCCTCGCCGTTGCGTTTTTATAACTGTGATTGTTTCTCGAAGTTCAAATTTGCAATGATAACATCGTGTAACGCAGAAAGAAGTTTTTCGAGTTATACGTATGAAACTGTTCTACCTGACAATCGACTATTTGGAAATCTGAAAATGCCAAGTGCTCTACATTGTACTGCCAGGAAGAGGTGCTTCCCTTGTAATCAGAAGGACACTCGCTGCCGGCCATCCTGACTGACAACGGAGGGTCACGATATGTTATCGCTGAAATCCTAATCAAACGTAGTGCATCTGATAGAGGACGGTGAGATATGGAGAATACCAAAATTTAAGGTGCGATGGACAACGGGGAGCGGAGCTAGTGGGGGCAAAGGCTCGAAATTCGTAGAAATGAAGGATATATCCACAGTAGTTCAGAATAAAGGACGGAACTTTCGGGAGGTGACTTCTGACATCGAAACAAGTAAAAAAGGTCGTCCTTTAAACATGGGTGAAATGTCGTAGTTTCGGAGATACAGCGTTTCCAACTTTGAGTCCAAAATCGACTCCTAGTTATGGGAGAAATGAATAATTCTCAATAAGTCAGAAACGAGTCATTGAATGAAAATTTCGTTTCCGTAAATTTGTTTCTAGCAACATGGTGGACATCAGGAGTGAAAACACTATGTCACCGGTTTGTCAGTTTTGCCAACTAGGTATTAAGTTTAATTTTTTCAAATGGCAGTACGTCGTGTTATTGGATATTTTACATCGTCTAGTGATAATAAACAACATACTTGAGTGTTACAAACTACAGGTCACGGTCAGTCCATCTAAAATCGTTCAGCTTGGTTACTCGAAATCTTCCAAAATAATAATAATATTAATTCTCATATTCCTTATATTAGAATAGTGCAAAACGGGTATTCTTTTATTTCTATCCCAATCTATTAATTAATGGTCTCCATTTTTGCAGTAGTTTACAACAAAAAAATGTAATCTCTTCGTACTGGTTTATCATAGGACATTCAAACAGAAAACATTTTTTTTTTCTTTTAAATCTGCTTAATAATTTTAGTTCTCTACATAATAAGCCTAAAACCTAACAGAAGTGATCAAAATAATATCCAAATGTGATTGTCAAAGTAGAATAAATTCCGGTTTCAGGGGACTTTTCGTACGGAGCGGATTAAATATCAGCGTTGATCTTTTGTACACTATTACACATCAAATTCTATTAAATGTATACATAATGTGAAGGCTGACGTGTGGTTCTTTAATTTTTTATGAACGTTTGGAAATCCAAAAATTCGTGTTTATGCGCATTGGAGGCCCGATATCTCTGTGGGACAAAATATAAAAATCTATTTTTACTTATGTTGTACAATTACATATGGAGAACTTATGGTAGTAATTTCAGCTATGATATTTGAGTCTCGACGGAGTTAAAAAGTTGCAAATTGGGGATTAATAATGTTCGTGCGTGCTTTGATAATATATTTACCGAAAGCGCGTACGAGTATTATATCCTCAATTTACAAATGAATAATCCGTTCAAACTCAAATATCAAAGTTGACATTTGTGCCATATGTTCTCGTTATATAAGTGTACAACATGTGAAAAAATAGATTTTTATACTTTGCCCACCAGCGATATCCAGTACGCATATAATATGAATTTTTGGATTTTCAAACATAACAAATTAAGGAACATCATATCAACCTTCATATTTTGTATACATTCAATAGAATTTGTTGTGTAATAATGTTCAAAAGATCAAAGCTGATATTTAATCCGCTCCGTACGAAAAATCCCCCCTAAAACCGGAATTTATTCTGTTTTCACATTCACATTTGGATACACACAGAAAAAAGTCACTGAACGTTCGGCTATGGCAACTGAACATATTTAGTTAAAAGTATTTAGTGAACGGAACAATACGTTCAGTAAGCAGTGCACCAGACATTATAGTGCCTGTTACTGGACGCATATAGTAAAACAGTATTGACGAGCGAAAGAAACTGACGACCTTCAGACTTGCTTGTTTACCTTGTTGTCCAACACTCTACCCCTGTTCCACCGTTTCTTCTGTTGAACGGAGGACATTTTACTAGTCCTTTTATGGTACGTAAACAGTTTCTGGAGTAAAGACATTTATGTAGACTTTAATTACTCGAAACGTGGAAATGTTATTAATTGATCCTGTGTTAGAATAGAGCTATGAAGAAGACTGATTCGTGATTTTACAGAAGTGAGACACCTCAAGAGTATCATAATGACCTTTACTTTACTGTTCGGGTCGACGACATTTCTCAAACACACTGGCTGCCAATTTCCAAGACATTCAGTGAATATACTTTCCACTGGTTGTATGACTGCAGCAACTGTAACCGCCCAGTTACGTTTTCCTCATTACACATTTGGTGCCTATTAAGGTTAATGTTTAGTAACAGTTTGCATACATAGTAACTGGCATCAGACATGTTTTTTTGGAGGTCAACCAAACATCGTTCAGTTCTTGATACTATATTGTTCAGTATCTGTTACTCTAGGTTTAATTGCGTTAACAAGAACCCTTTTTACCATTTGTGTTTCGCTGCATGTACCATACAAATTGGCTCTTGTACAGTTCGTAGTACCTGACGTTTTGTTGACAGTACCAGAAAACCCTTAACTGGACCTGTTTAGTTAATTGATGGATCGATTTTTCTGTGTGTATTATTTTGATCACTTCTGTTAGGTTTTAGGTTTATCATGCAGAGAACTAAAATTATTAAGCAGATTTAAAGGAAAAAAATGGTTTCTGTTTGAATGTACTATGATAAACCAGTACGAAGAGATTACATTTTTTTTAAACTACTGCAAAAATGGAGACCATTTAGAAATAAATGAATACTCGTTTTGCACTATTCTAATATAAGTATTATTATTATTATTACTTTGAAAGTGGTCGAGAACCAAGCTGAACGATTTTAGATGGACTGACCTGTGGTTTGTATAAGATCGCGAAAACCTCTCTGTCTTATCCGTAGTTTGTAACACTGTGGTGTGTGTGCTTTAAGTATGTTGTTTATCATCACTAGACGATGTAAAATATCTAATAACACGACGTACTGCCATTTGAAAAATTTAAACTTTTTGGCAAAACAGACAAACCGGTGACATAGTGTTTTCACTCCTGATGTCCACCATGTTGCTATAAACAACTTTTGATAAACGAAATTTTCATTCAATGACTCGTTTCTGACTTATTGAGAATTATTAATTTCCTCTGATTACTAGGCGTGGACTTTGAACTCAAATTTGGAAACGCTGTATCTCCAAAACTAAGCGACGTTTCACCCATTTTGAAAGTACGACCTTTTTTTACTTGTTTCGATGTCAGAAATCACATCCCGAAAGATCCGTCCTTTATTCTGAAATACTGTGGATATATCCTTTATTTAACTTCTGTGAATTTCGAGTTTTGCCAACATGTTCAAATTGCAGCAATAAGTCAATCACTGCAGCGACTGGGAATCGAATCCGAGTCCCCCAGTTGCATGTTAGGTGACCTATGTCCTACTATTGGATTATCGTCCCAACGACCGATTTCTCTACATACTTGATATTCTGACCTCAGCAGAATCACTTCTGATATACAATGCCGAGTCACTTCCCTCCATGTGAAGGAGAAATCTTTCTGAAATTCCAGGTCAGAGGACTATCCAATATGCAAGAAAAATCGGTCGTTGCGACTACAGTTCAATAGCAGATCACCACTGGCTTGTAACATGCAACTGGAGGACCTGGCTTCGATTCTCGCTCGCTGCATTGACCTACTTTTCTTTCAGCATTTCTCTTAACCAATAGTTTATTTTACAAAATCTGTATTGAAGCAGAATGCAAATTCTCAGCTTATAGCATGCTTTATACACCAGACACAAGCATGATTTTTCCGTAGTCACACAGGCAATTGCTGGAATGGTTCCTTTCAATTAGTCCTGGCCGACTCCTTTTTCCTACCCTATCCCGGACTAAGCCAAACATACCTAAAGGCATTGAAGTACAATTAACATTCAACATATGGTCAGTAGCAGATGTCAACTTTCTCATTTACGAACCTGACTTTGTTGATAGTTCTCAACTTGGAGAAATGTGCAGCTACTGGAACTGAACAAGCGTGAAAAGACTAATTTTGTAACATCTCATATTAATCAATAAAATAAGGCATGCTAATGACTGAAGTATATTTTCCTTTTACGCTTTTCAATTTTTATATCCTATTTTTACTAGTCGAATGGTCGGGGGAAAGTAGGGGGGGGGGCAACTGCCCCCTCACTAATCGCCACCCATGGGCAATGTGTTGCTGCAGACGGAGAGTAGAGAGTATTTTGAATGAAGCACGTATGTGTACTAGGTTCCAAAACACAAGATTAGTTCGAAATACGAAAACTAAAGTTTGTTTCAGGAATTTATTCATTGTGATGGCGCTAGTATCAACAAAACGTTCGTGTTTACAGGCGCGACTGGTGCTCGGAAGCAGTGTTTCCAATACAGAATATGATTAGATATATGTTAGTCGATTTTCTATTAAAGAAAGGAATGTGCACACGGCTTTATTTTTCGTATTTTAATGAAAGATGCCTGATGCAGCGTACGTCAGACATTGGTCTCATTCGTCTCGGAAGGGTAGTGAGAAGTCTATCTATATCTGATCTAACATATTGTTTCGGACATTGCCCAGTATCATTCTTCTAAGGGAAACACAACATTTCCAGAGGTTAGCATGCCGTACTAGTATCCGAAATGTTCGAACCCCGTTTACACCAATTGAAGAGAAAAAGCACAAAGTATTATCAGAACCGAGCTGTCGTAGCTCAGTGGTAGGGCGATGACTTAGCATTCGGGAGGAGGTCGTGGGTTCAGTCCCAGTAGCCGACCGTGCTGACAGGTTTGTCCAGGCTCACCTCAGGCAAATGCTGGTACCGCACCTTCAACTTAGGCCCTGTCCGTTATCTTCCTGCATCCTTTCCCCTCCCCTATCCCGGCCTAAGCCCTAGATGCCTGAAGGCCATGAATTAATTCAATTAAACAAAGTATAATCACAAAAAATCACGGGGTGAGGAAGTAACGTCCACTTCTGAAGCGGTGTAATCTCTTCAACACAAGGACAATGAAAACTCGAAGTGGCCGAGAGCTTAGCACGTTCGCTTTGTGCGCGCGTGGTTATGGGTTCAGTTCCCGCGGGAGTCCATTGAGCGAAGTGGTTCGGAGCCTACTTTACCAAAAACCGGGTGTCAGTTCGAAAAAGCTCGTTTAGGAAGTTAATAACAAAATCAATAAATCCTTTGAAAATTATGGCTGTGCAATTCCCCGGAATAGTATTCCTCCCAAAATTTACAACATATGTTCGCAGAGCAGTAAACAAATATTTTATTCCCAGTATGCAAGGAGGAAGGTGTTGCCTTGATTACGGCGCTATGATTGTATTCGTTTGGTGGAAGTGATTGAAAGAGAAGATCAGAACAGGATGGTTGGTCTGAGATTTTAATTCACTTACTTTTAGAATAGGAAAAGCAGTACTCTGCCATCCGAGGAATGGCTACTTTAATACGAAAGAGTTCCAAGCATTACAGGAGCTACATATTGTTATTAGGGAATTCATGGGGACACGAATTGAATTTATTTACGGCCTTTAGGAATCTTGTACTCAGAAAGTCGTCAGGACAAAATATTTATTAAATCTTTAGCCGATCATCCTGACTGAATTCTTCCAAGGTTTCCGTCACTTCCACCATGCGAATGGAAGGATAGAAACTTAAGTAAGACTTTGCCAACATGACAATTTCTGAGAGAAAATGTTGATACAACCCCAAAGAGGAAAGTGAAACGTATAATTTGTGCATATAGTCATATGATCATACAGGCATAACAAATTTAATTTTGGGTTATTTCAAATTTGTCCCGTGTTTCTTGGTATTTCTCTCTCTCTATCTCTCTCTTTTTTTTTTGTTCCGTTCGTTCGTACGAACATACTAATATCACATCTCATTCTCTCTCTCAAAATGACCTCCTGCGCCCATTTAAAAAATCGAGCATCATTCAAGATGGCGGCTATGGCAAACATGCCTTCTAAAAGATAGCGCATTGACCTGGTATCCATTCATGTGTATTTGTTTCCCATTCTTTCAAGTATTTTTACAAATAAACATACGTTTTCCGCCTTACACCACACTAGAAGTACTCATTCTTATGAATGAAACTTTTGGTTACTTCTCCCGTCTTTATGGACGGAAGCACTTTTTATAATCATGTTTTCTGGTGGTTTCTTGATGTGCCCTACTCCTCTGCCAAGTGTGGCCGTAAAGCAGTTTGAAGCATCGATAGGTTAATTGTTAGAATTATCTACGTTCATCCTTATCTTATGGAGCTGGTTGTGATGGATCATCCGGAGCATCTGCTCTGTTCGCTAGACCCGTACGCAAAAATATTCGGGAGGGGCAAACAGAAGTTTCAGGTGCAAAATGCAAATAAAATATCAGGGGTTCCGAATGTTGCTGAAAATTGAGAATCAAAGATTTTAAGGGAAGGGACAAGTCAAAAAATACTTAAAGGGAAAACCGAACTCGAACTTACAATCCAATTCACAGAAATAAAAACTAATATGAAATTAAAGTTAGCTGGCTAACAGTAAAAACACGTTAGAAAGCCACAAAATGGGAAACACTAACTTTTTAAAGAAGTAAACCGACCAAAACACGAAAAAAAACTGAGGTCGGAACTGCGAAAATGAAAGTGAAATCAAATGTACCGCATCATATCAACCGTGAAAAATATTATACACGGCGAAGCGATAGGCAAAAAAAAAAAAAAAAAGTAATACTCTTACTCTTTCTGGCGCATAAATACCGAGGTAGAATATCAGATCCTTTATACATTAGATTTGTTCACATTATTATGCATATCATACTTATTAATTTATACCTTGTAATGCAATTATTTGGCCAGAAACTTGAGGGAATGAACAGAGTACAACTTTTTTGGATTCCAGGATTTCAGAGGAGATGCTGTTCCTGTCCCGCTCCGCGTACGGGACTGAATGTGTTGCATATTCTTTTTTATACTATTTTTTGCTTTAAATTTTTACATAGAATTGGGGGGCATTCCTCTCCCCTACTTTATCCCAGCCTGAGTCAGAGAAAGCCTAAAGGCCATAAGTAAACAGATTATAATGATCAATAGCCCGATAATCATGTTGTTATTCTGCCAAAGCTAGCGTGCATATGCGTAGGATAAGACAGTGACGGAACATTATAATGAGTTCAATTAATGGACATACTGATCTTTATTAACGTGAACATTATAACCAGACCGGGATAAGTGGGGGAGTGATGTTGGAAGGTAGTTGATGTGGTCCTACTTTGTAGGTAATATTCCGACATTTGCCTGGTGTGACTGAGGAAAAGCCCTGGAAAACAGAATGGGTGATCGGTGGAATCGTTCACAGGACTTTCCGATTGCAAAACCGACCCTCTACTAACTGAGCTACGGCCGTTCGTTAATGATAATGAATGCTTAGTATTAAAACAAATACATTGTTCGTTATTGCACTGCATATAAACGAATTTCACGTTTCTTTTGCATTTCTGCTTGCTTCAGTACAACCAAGTCGAGATACTAGCAATCCAACACGCACCCGCCAGCTAAGCCCTGATCAAGGATTCTGCCAGACCTCCCAATGGGGGCTGTCACCCATCAAAATATCGGAGCATACATCCCTTCCCACCTTTAAAATGCTTCAGGTTAAAAATTTATTGAAGCCCTGCAAATTCGACTCATCCCCCTAACTTTGGTTTACATTTCCCCCAAACTAAAAATCATGACAGAGTCCCTGGCCCTGATGAACCCAACATACCTCTTCTCGGATGGAAATGAGTTGCTGAGGACTGGCGTACAGAATGACCTTTAATGCACTCTTCAGCTGGTTAACCCGAACTAGAGAATAACTGACTCCGTGTTCTACCAACTGTTTACAAAGAAATGAAAAGGCAAGCCACTACTTTGTCCCCATTTTTCTGTTCGTTATCATTTTGTGTGTCGTGTGTCTACTTCTTTCTCTCTCTTCTTGTTTTCTTTAATCTCCGACACCATGGCCTGCGAGCCATTCGTAGTGCGTAAAAACTGATACTTCAATGCTCTTTTTACAACTAGTTTCTCAACATTTTGGCCAAAACAATTACCAACCATAATGTTCGTATTCCCCTTCATATTATTATTATTATTATTATTACCTTTCGGAGAGATTAAACAGAACAGAGAAAGCTACATAAAAAGGCGCTTCAGATTTTGTATAATAATTCACACGATAGAGTGCTAGATATATTACGAAACTTATTCAGTTAGTATCACTTGGTCTACTGCGTGGACTGACAGTAAGTCCGTGTCTGTTGATGCGTTAGTTCGCGGTTTGACCACCAAAGTCACCTGCATTGGGAACTGACAATAGCTGTACTATGTAAATAAAAACCAACATACGCCACTTATTGTACTAAATACTAATCGTTATGTTAATATTTGTTACTGATAACGTAGGGGTACATAATTTTGTCATTTTTGGGGTGAAGTTTTAATGTTGCAAATATTTTTCGCGATTGATGAAGTAGGGATACAAATATTGTATTTTGGGAGATGAAGTCGAAATATTACAATTCTTTTTCATCTTTTTTACCACTATTGTTTTAATGTTCTTTATAAGTTTTTCCTTTGGCGTGTACTTCCGACGAAGCAACTGAGTAAGCTTTAAATTCCATAAGGATTTGAATAACTTGTGTGACTCATTTGGAGACGGTGAAAGCGAAATTTTGCATATATTTGTAGTCTTCCATTCCCTAAAATGAAATAATATAAAGAAAACTAATTTAAATGGAGGCATGTTACACGTTCGGGGGTACCATTTATTATCCAAAAATTCGTACCTTGGAAACTTTATTTACACGTCCTATTGAAAATTGAAGTATTCCTTTGCAGAAGCACTTTTCGTCTTCTACCTGAAGGCCCCTTCAACACGAATGACAATTCACTGTCATGTTAAAGTGTTTTTTTGTATGTGTACGTGTATATGAACATATAAATAAATTGTGAACAGAGTATAAGTGTATTAAAAGAAATAAATAAAAATTGTGTGATATGTAAAAAGCTATTTAACCATTGTTAGAACTTTAACGCCAACTGTTACAATTATTGTCAAGTCAAAAGTTACCCCACCACAAGACAAGCAAGTCATTGTGGTAAGATTTTGCGTGGATGTATAATGAATTTTGAATTTGCAGTACTTAGCTCTTTGTGTAAACTGCATTTAAAGATTAGAAATACAATATTTCTCTCTCTCTCTCTCTCTCACTTCAGATTGTTGCTCACTAACTTATAATCTATATATTTAACATTATCATATCTCTGATGTAGATGTTCATGTAGTATAGTGATATTTTTGTCCTTTGTGTGAAGCAAGTTGTGGTAAGGGGGTGCACTGTCTCGAATGGCACCTCCCCACATTCAATAATATACAGTTCTTCTCTTTCCAGTGAAGGCTGGGAGAAACTTGCTCTCTATGAATACTACAGAGCAAAGAATGCTGCGAGGAAAAAGAAAGAGGATGATATTCGAGATGGTCTTCGTCCGAAGTCAAGATCGCCTTCTCCAGTAGTACGTGCCAAGTCCAAAAGTAAATCACCTCCCAAAAAGAGATATCGGAGGTTGGTAGAACATTTAAATTCGTTTTAAGTATTGTAATGAATGTTTTATGTATATACTGTTTGTAACTGGACTCTGCATAAAGTTGTTTGTTTTGACCTGTAGGATTGACGAGTATAGAAAGTAGTATACTACAAGCATGGTATGAAATAGTTATAGAACAAAACTAATAGTATTTTCACGTAATAAGGCATATGCTTCTGCTGCATCATGGTGGTGAAATTATCTAACCGGTATATGAAAGTCAGATTAAGGTGAATTAATACTGTAAGCATATACCAACATAGTGTTCCCTCCTCCTTCCCAGGCCCTTCCATTGTGTAACTGTCAAGAAAGTAATACTCAATACGTGCTGACGGTAAAATAAGATTGTTTTCTTTCAGCCAGATCTCACAGCTATAAAAATATTCTTCAAAACTATTTCTAATGAACTTTCAAAGTTTACTGTACAAGACCTTTTGTGGTCGTTAGACTTTAACGAATCGTTAAACAGCTTCAAGCGCTTTAAAATGCATTACGTTCGTTAACTTCTTTACGAAGGTTGCTGAAACTCCCAAAGATCTTCTATTATCTCAGTTGAAATTACATGATCACGAGAGCATTCTTCCCAATTTTTAAACTCTTCTTTCAGTAGGATTCTAACAGTCTACACTTTTGAGAATCTATCTTGAGAGCTTCTTAGTTGTAGTTGTGTAGTTTTTACCTCCTTCAATATTATCGACCTGGTTTTCAATAATGCAGTCCGTTCGTTTGAGTGTTACTTTGGAAAATTACGAAAATTTGGGTCATGGGTAATAGAGCTTCTTAAATTCCCGGTTGGCGTCACGAGAAATCTGGCAATGATGCGCGACTCACACTTAGACATGATGTAGCTGGCTCAGAGAACATTTTCAGTGTTCGTGCTACCACAAGAGCAGCGCTGTCTCTGACCCCTACGACGAATTTTCACGTGTGGTCCAATAATCAGTTCTTTTTGAATTTGAATTTTTCATTTGTGGCCTCTAGGCATCTAAGGCTCAAACCGAGTCATTTCTTGTACAAGTTTTAAGCTATAAGTGATTCAGAAGTGTGGGGTGTTCGATACGCTAGCATGGGTAAGGAAAAGGCTGCAGGAATGTGACTTTTTAATTATTATAACATTATTATTTATCATGTTGCATAAAATGTACATACAATGGAAATTGACTTACCAGTGCGAAGAAACACTGTCTGGTGCAGAAACATTGACCCCTTGTAGAAATAAAACAAAACGGATTTTCAACTAAGCTCATCACACCAGTTTTATGTCCTAATACCGTCTGAAAGTCATTTATCGGTTTTGAGAGATATTACTCGAACCACTCAAATTCTTAAAGAGTATATGAAATCACTTGTGAATGTGACTAAACCTGTAATTGTAAATAACGAAAGGAATTTTAATGTAATGTAAGAAATACTAAAACGACATTTTCTGTTTCTGGGTTGTTCAAGAACTTATACGAAACAAAACCAGTCTCACCTAGCATTTATATCAGCCAGATTTCCATATCGACAGGTCCGTCAAAGACTCTTACTGGATAATACCAAAAAATACGACCCTTAGCTCAGACATAAAACCTAGTTTGCGTTTGTGGTCACTTCATTGATAAGACATCAAGCAACCATCCAATATTCACATAGATTCACTTTAGTCACATTTCAAATAATTCACTCTTTATTGTGTACGTAGTTGAACAATAACCAAATACACACTTCTCACAATATATAAAAACACCTTAAATTGCTGTCGTACTACTACAGCCCATGGCACTCGATATTCTGCAACTAACTGCGTATTCAAACATGTATTGACCGTACACTGTTGGTATTGACCCTTCCTTTCTTTTCATTTCTTTCCTTTTTCTTTTGCATTTAAACCTTTTGACAACAATTCGCGACAGGATTGAAACGTTAATGAATATTTAAATTCATGTTTGTTGTTTCTCCAAATGAAGTTCACCGAGGATACACACACACACGTAGGAAAAGACAAAAACAAAATATTTTTTTTGTTTAACAAAAAAGTTGGAGTAAAATAAAGATGGTTGTGTTATTTATATGTGAATGCGTGCTTAGAAGCAAAGAAAATACATTCGTTAGGAAAGAGGTGCACATAGGGATACTTCTTTCCGTATTTCGCCATTTCATGGACTTGTAGGCAACCAAAAATTCCCCACATTTAATAATAATCACCATAACAGAAATTTGGTGAAACTGAAATAAAGCAATTTAACAGCAAAACTAAAGTAAATAAAATGTGAACTGGAAGGCTGTGTATGGTTTCGTTTGGGGTCGCGTGAATTCATAATCAGTCTACCAATAGACTAGTGAAACGTACAGTTACTTTCACATCGGTTTTGTGATAAACTGATAACGTAATATTGTGTCTAACATCAACCATCGTTATGCTCATGTTGTGACACATGGACAGCAAGTCTCCTAGTCCATCATCCTGTCTGCGAGTAATCAGTTCCCTTTCAAACTTACTCATTTTAATGAATGTCTTCGAAACATTGCCACTGCTGTGGTAAGAGTTTGAAAATGACTCACGGTATGTACGGACATAACAGCCCCCAGAACTACCAATAAATAACCCATCGTTATCAGATTGACCCCTGATATTCACCTTCCCGATTATCTACTGCGACCATACCTGTTTACTATTGATGAATATAATAACGTGCCCTGTAAAATTGGACCCAGCTAGAAAATCATTGAGTGTGTATATTGATATATGGATTCGCCTCACCGCTGTTAATTGTCAGGAACTCAACTAAATTGCGCCATCTTCGGGTTAAACTCTCAGTAGTTTGCATCTATTTACACTGTTAGATTCTGCTTGAGCAGGTGCTTTTAGACTGTCTCTAGACTAATCTCATCTGAATAATTTAATGTTTGCGCACGGAAGACGTTACTTAATATTATTATACTTACGTTGATTATTGGTATTCAAATTAGGGATTTCGATATTACTAGTATTATTCTTCCCTAATATTTTCGAACACTTTCGCATCAATGATTTTTAAATAAGAAATATTTGTTTTTTTTTAATAAAATAAAATAAAAAGGTAAAGAAACGAAATAAGAAGAGATCAAATGAAGTGTGTTGATATAAACAGCACACACTTAAGTTTATCTCTTCTTATTTCGTTTCCTTACTTTTTCTGTGTAAATATGTTCTTCTACATATTACTTAATTAAAAAATGGTTAATGTGCCCCCCCCGATGATAAACACTAGGAAGTGTTCGAAAATATTCGGGAAAGAATACAATTGATGGCCAGATCCAGATATCCGTGTGTGTGTGTGTGTGTCTCTCTCTCTCTCTCTCTCTCTGACGAGCTTTATAATAACCTAGGCTTTAATACAGCATGTGAAACACAATTGTTAACTTCAATAATAGAGAGAGAGAAAATCAATATTTTTTAAAAGGGTTTAAATTAAAAGTGCACTTCCATTTAAATTATAAATGCTCCCGTTAATTCTTTGCAGTGAACCTTTTGAATAGATTCTATATTAAAAAGAAAAACTGTTGCCACTGAATGAAAGTAACGGCACGTGGGCGCCGAATGTGTTACGTAATCAAAACAAAAAGCTTGTTTCTGGTCGAGAGAGAACTGTGAGCCGGCATGCAGTTAGCCTCCTCTCCCACCCCAGTTGAAATTTTAAGTAATAATATTGTATATCGTTTGATCATCGGCAACCAAATCACAAAGACAATAACATTCCCTTCAAAATTATATAATTGAACTATTCTCTCTCCCAGGCAGCAATGCCCCTTATGGATTATGGACTGGAGAGATTATTTTTCACATGACATCACATGGGCAGAGGGAAAGTTGCAAATGAAAATTAAGTCCATCCAGCCAATGCTCATGGTAAAAGCAAACTTTGATATGTCGTGTAAATCTTTTAGTGAACAACTTGAAAACAACCCAAAATTACTAAAGAAGACCCATTCCATTCAGAAATATTATTAGGATCATCTGAACAATAATGATATTTGAAAAAATTATTTTCTACTTGTTGAAATATGCACTAGTACTATATATGTGCCAGTATTGATATACTAAACTCGGATCTGGATCCGTTTGGCCATCCTCTAATTGATACCCAGATAATTAGAAGACCAATGCCTCTAAGTAAGGTACTGCATGTGTTTTTTTCTTGTCTATCTGTAACAATAGACTTCTAGGCTATATCGGTTAAGTGTAATCTGTTCTGCAATCTACGCCAAATGCTAAGACATTTTCAAGCCATAATATTTTGTTCTTTTGAAACCCTAAAAACTAGCCCACAGAAAATTCCCGAGTTGAGGACTGTAATTAGAAAAGGCTGAACGCGTCAAAAGCTAAATTTTACAGGAACTGAAAGAAAACCTCTATCATTTGTTTACACTACTTCGAACTTCAGAATTGTAAAAAGAAAATATTTGTGTTCTAGAATTAAAATGTTTAATAGCTTCTGACAAGCAAACATACTGATGGAGCAGAAAATAATTATATATTTTTTCCTCAGTCATGATTAGAATGTCAGAGTATGTGCCCATGCAAATTTTGGCTACTCGATTGGTGATGAAATTTCCTGGAGCTGTAGGGAAGTAACAAAAAAAGCACTGGCTTTGTGTAAGGTATCGTATGATATAAACGATGTTACGTAGAATGTTTTCCATTTTTAGAAAGTTTGATTTGTTCATATTCTAGCATTTTCACCCTTCTCAAGGTACAGTCCTTAATTTTTGAAAACTTAAACAACTTCTTCCCTATTTGTTAATGTATCTTAAAAGTTCAAACGATGTTGGATAATTAAAGATAAAACATTTTTCGAATGTAATACGAGCTTTATAACTTCTACTGTTTCCTTTTAACCTAAAACGTTAATAATAACCCCAACGTCGCGTCAAGTTTCTAACATTAATAGATTTTATGTTGAAGAATATTTATAAAATATTTAAATAAAGTTTTGTTGGTGTTTGAATTTATCTTCATCTTTGATTTTAACTAAGTTAAGAAATTTAGTAATATTGATTTTAAAAAACAACTTACTAGCAAATATACTGATGGGGCAGAAAATCTTACGTCATGATAAGTATGTCATAGTATGTGCGTTTGCAAATTTTGACGACTCGAGCGTTATTGCTTTGGGAGATATCGATGATATAAAAATCAAATTCTGTCTGGGGAAAGTGATCGAAAAGCGTGGAAATACCCTTATGCTCTTAAATTGCTGAAAGAAGTGGAAGGCAAATATAATGGGTACTGGGTGGAAGGCGATATCTGTTTGAGGGTGTTCTTCATGGCCGCCATATTGAATCTCGATTGATTTTCTTAAATGGAAAGGGGATCTTGTAATATATCATTCTGGGCTAGAAATTTACGGGAAATGCGTTTCTGAAGTCGGTTTTGCTATAAATGTATTATTGTGAGAGAGAACGGTATGTGGCACTAGTATGGGGAAATGCCTGAAAACACACATTTCGTTTTGAAATAACGAGGGAAATGAAATCCAAATGCATACAAATTGTTTCTGGGTATAGTGCCTATCGATATGGATTTGTATTAATTTGGGTTTCATTTCCTTCGTTATACTTTTTTTGCCCTATCAATATTTTTGCTTGTTAGTTTTATTTGGAAATATAAGTGCTAACAAGGTAATAACTTGTTTAAATAACGAATCAGACATCAGTATGTAACGATAAATCAAGTTTATACTCAACAAAATTATCTCATTAGCGGTAACTTTTGTTTATATTGTGCTTGAAAGTAACAGTAGGATGTTGACGAGAGAAATCAAATTGCGGAGTCCAAAATTCTGTAGGCTAACTGGAAGTGTCACTTCCCTTGATATTTACTCTTTTTGCTTTCCTGATTTAATGAACCTTACGAAGAAAATTATCGCAAAAATGCAGCGAATTTCTGTTTGATGGATCATGCCAAAACCTACCTTAAAATTTCACAGAGATAGAGTACCTCTTATAAAAAGGTTGTACAAGAAAAACAACAACCACCAAACGTGCTCTTTTTAACTGCAAGGTCCCGAAATCGAGGCTACAATATTGCATGGGGAAGCAATTATCCAACATCAGTTGGACATCTCTTCAGCGAGTATAGATTGATTGAATAGTAAAGTAACGTCCTAAGCGAACTGGTGAGCCATTCGGCCGGACCTACAATTTTAGGCAGAGTGAACTCCGAACCACTCGGTTCAGTAGACTTCCACGGGACGCGAACCCATGACCACGCCCAGAGAAAGTGAGTGTGTTAACATCTTTTCCAACCAGAGGTTTTTGTCAGCGAAGAGTGCAGTGGGGGATGAGACGCTACAACCTTTATTTGTTTGTTTTCGGGACAAAAATATAGCAGAAATTTCTTCTGTGGATTGACATCATTTTTTGCACACTTCACACACTGTATTCCAACCTCGATCTCGGGGCCTTGCAGTTGGTTTCGATATGATTTCATTGACGGTTACCTTGTAAGTTCGACTGGTGAGACTGAGGAAAACCATGTAAGACATGTCCGGATGAAAATGCTTGAATTCGTATCTCCTCCCCATTGCTTAACTGAAGGGAGCTATCGTAATCACTGGGTTACTGGGGCTGTGTTGTTGGTGTTGGCTGAGTTGAAAGATTAATTTGCTCCCAATGAAATTTGTAATTCTGTAAAACAATGTTGAAAAATACATTATTCTCCCGCGGTTCATTTAGTTGTGAAAGGTAATCCTGATGGATCCTTTTGACGGGCCACGTAAAATAGTTTTCATCTTAATTTATTCAGAAACATAAGCAAAAAAAAAAAAAAAAAAAGTAAAAACCATTTTAGTTTTACCCTTACAGACTGTAGTGTACTGTTATTTATCAGGCCCTCACCACCCAAGGTCTGCATTGCATTGGAAGAGATGTTTCATGTAGATATATCAGCTTGTTTTGTTTCACGGCGATTATTAACTTCCCGCTGCTATTACAAGTGCAGTATCCTCGACCTATTGCACCAAGTTCGAAAATATATTTTTGAGTTGTTTGTAGAGTACCCTTGACTTCTTATGTTGACCGGAAAAAGAATAATCAAGGATACCAACAAGCACTCTCACAGGCAGCTCTTTTTCTGGTGATGTGTCCTTCAGCCATGTAAAAGAACTGCTGCATAATTTTTATAAACATATGAGTCTTCTACTTGCAAAACCTGGTAAACGACATTTTTTTTTTTTAGAAAAATCAAGTTTGAAATGTTTCAGCGTACTCCAAAGATCTGGAGATAGCCATGAGCAAAATCCTTTAAAATCGCTTAAAAAGCAATGAGAGAGAGTCACGTCCACTAGCAAAACCTGTCAAAATTGCAATAGCTACACGTTGAAAACCTGTTAAAAACAATTCACTTGGAAAGACAACTAAATCGTATAACAGGTTTTGCAAGTGGTCGACTCATATTCGAGCCTTTCATTTGAGATGTTTTGATTATCCCAGGCCATGGTCTAATCACAGTTACGATAGCAGACAGGTTTGCAAGCAGGTTCGAATCGTTCTGTCAGCCATCTGACTGAGACGTTCCAGGCTTTTCTTCAGTTTCACCAGGCTAGTACTGGTATGGTATCACCACAAAAGCCCTGCCCGCTGTCTTCCCTTTCCTAACCCCTGAAGAGTGTTCGCCGAGGGACATTACCCTTCAGACTTGTGACGGGCGTAGCTGTAGCTACCTCATTACCAGTTAATTTCATTCTTTCATGAGTAATTTAAACAAGAGGAAGAATCTGCCGCCGTCTCACCTTATCTCCTTTATTTTTGTTATTTATAATGTTGTTTAGAACGGAACCAGGGTGTTCGTCACCGAAGGAGGAAGAGGGAATTAATGCGAAAGCATATCCGCACCTAATGAGTACTGGACATAAATGCACTAGGTTACTTCATAAGTAAAGTAATTCTGTTACATATTTATAGAATGTGCTATTACATGCGTATTTAAGAATCTCGTAGTGAGAATTGTCGTTACAGGGTGCTACAGGAAGCTTAAATCCCCTCCCCCAAATCTACCTGTCTCCCTTCTAGCCCTCAGTTTTATCAATATTTTTTATTTGTCATTCTGTGTGTCAATCCCCCAATTAAAGTCATCCCCCAGACTCAAATTAAATATTGCATCCCCAGCAATTTCCCCCGGCGTCGTCACCGCTTATAACTCAAGGATTAATACATAAATAAAAATATTAAAGGGGGGGGGGGGTTACACAGTGATGGCAGTTGTGAAAAACAGATAGGACCGAAAATTTTGTCCGTATTGGATATGGATTAGACTGGAAGTGGGCGACCGAGTTTAAATGTTTGTTCTGGTTTCTAACTTGGGATATTGATCTCCGTAAAACAAAACTTGCTAATTGAACATTATGAGATGACAATATGTGCATGCAAAGAAACTGTTTGCAAATATTCTGGGGGGGGGGGGTTCTCTACAAGAAAACTTAAGTGAAGTACAGCTATGGACAAAAGTATTGTCGCATGTCTGTAAGTGACTTTTCATATTTCAAAAATAAACATGGTATAAATTTGTTGACTTGCAAACATATCCACAATTACACGACGCACTTTTAAGGAAAGTATTGTCCTGATATGTAACTAAGTGAGGGCGACATTCGCGAAAATATAATTCTTCGTCGATAAAAAAAAAGAAAAGAAGAAAATAAATTAGCAAGTTGTATAGTTTCCTCTTTTTCTCTCGGAGAGTAATATTTTTTGTAGCGCTATTAATTCTAATTTTAATTTTCGTTAGTAGATGTCACACACGGGAGGGACATCTTCGCGAATTTGGGGAATATTCTGTAAAGACATGCGACAATACTTTTAACCGCTAAAGATAAAAAATAGCAACTTTTTCTTGTTTTATTGTTGTACCAGATAATTATTTTCTATAAATAAACCCCCTGAACGGAAGTAATAGTAAAGAGAATATATTTGAGAGAAAGAAACATAAGTTACAGCATTACTCCGCATCCTAAGCAAAACAAAGGAGATTAAATCAATTTACTTTTCTTTAATTCAGATAACTTTAAAATGGATAAAAAGGTTTATATCGTTTGATCTACTTTTCTTTATTATGCAAATACTGTAGATGATAATATTTTGTAAATTAGGAGACATGCAAGTTGGCGTAGCCATCTTCTGGGAAAGCACAGAGGCCTCCAATTCTAACTGAGGTTTATCTTGTCACGCCAGGCTAATGCCGGAATGGTACCTTCAAATTAGATCCTGGCCAACTTTCTTTCCATGCCCTAACCCGGTCTGAGCCAAAGTTACCTAAAGGCCATAAGTAAGTTCAGTTCAATTCAACAGATGTGCAAATTTAGTCGTCGTAAGCTGCATTATAAGAGAGTAGTCATAGATCTCTTAGGAGTTTGTTATAATCCTTTTGTTCTCGTTTTATGATCATTAAATTATCCACGAAATTAGTTCTGCTTTTATTCCTCTGCCAAGATTTAATATTTCCTCGTTGAAATGCCAGTGGCAATTATTGCACCACCCAAACTAGAATCAATTACTGTGGGGTAGATACTGTTTGATAAAGAGGATGTTCCTAGTAAAGAATCCAAGTAGAACATTAAAATCGCTGAGATAAATTAGATGACCGTAGGATTGAAGGACATACATAGTAGTAAGATATATCCAGGTTTTGTTGTTCGGAGACCACGGCTGCCTGTCAACCCAAAGCAGATAAATTGATCAATTAAATGAATAGTGATCACAGGGACTTCATGTGAGTGTGGTTAAACTTTAGTTGCATGATACTTGCATCGAGTTTTCCCATTCTTTTAAATCCAGTTCTCTTTGCCAGGTATTTTCCACAGATCCCCGTGTTAAATCAGATTAACAATTGCTAGGACATAGTTCATTAACCCCACCACCACCAAACCTGCTGCAGTTAATATTCTGTTTCCGTTCAGTCAGCATATACATGATCAGGTTGAGGTTAACGAGTTGTTGATGGTAACGCAAAATCAAATTATTGTTCTTTGATTCGAAGGTAATATAACCCAGTGATTTTTTTTTTTTCGAAAACAATATATTTCTTATGTAAACCGTCGCTCCATTCGAAACACTGAGAGTTTTTTGCGCAGGGGGGGAAAACTTAACATTAGATGACGCAGGAAAAATTAATATTAAACTGATTCGGAGCCCACTTGAACAAAAACTGTTGGCCATGTCCTGATAACCTTGTTAAAGACCTTAATAACTGAACGAAAAATGACAGAATGGAAGAAAGAAGGTGTGTTTGAGGGTCTGTGCAGTATGCATTGGAGCATTAGGACAGTGTTGAAAGCAAAGAAATCAGATAATCTGAATGAAGAGATGAAGGTGAACCATTTTGATGTACTTTGGTTTTCACTTGAGAAAACACCGGCAGAGTTCGGATTCCTGTCGTGAATGTTGATGTGATTTGGAGCCAGTGTTTGTTACCATGGACAATTTTATCCGGCCATTGCGCTATCCACGGTGCGAGGTCATTCCTACCATAAAATATTCCCGGTACACACATGACATCGTGGATTGAGGAGTATTAAATGTACACCCAACTTCGGTCAAACTCCAAAAATGTACGTCTCCTTGCCCTGAACAGACTGGTCCGTGCTCAACCTGATCCATGAGATTACACCTAACAGCTGATGGAGTTCTTGGGATTTGTATAAACCGTCACGTGACGGTGACTTCAATTAACACTGTGCATGCTGCAGCCTATGGGTTTCGACATTTAAGTGCATAATAATAAAACCCAACTTGAAAAGCTAAAATAAGGTTAAAAATGAATCGTATTGATGAGTATGAGTTGTTATAGTAGTGGAACTGTCAAAGAGTTCCATGTTATAAATAATAAAATCATATCTCAAAGACCATTTTTATTTCGTAACTGACTGTGCACCTCTTGCCTTCAAATCGATAACAATCACTTAACATGGAAAAATGATTAATAATAAATTAACAAAAATATAGTAATGATGAACATAATACATTTCAACAAAGTTCAGATTGGCTATTTCAAGACATTAAATTACTAGTAGAATTTATAGGATAACAAAAGCATACTGTGGGAAGCACTATTGATTTTCAATGGGGAAACTATTTGTAGACAAAACAAAGGAATTAAGTACTACTTGGGAAGAGATCAGTCATATATCGCATAGATGTTAAATCATCTACGTAATCCATTGAAGAGTTTACAGTGAATATTCTCCCTATTTAAAATTTATCCAGCTAAATTATAAAGCTCTATAATTTTGGTTTCACGATGCAATCTCCTCATGCGTGACATAAGAGTTACAGAAATATCTAGAAAAGGTCTCAAGTCCCCCTCCCCCACCCCCAGTTTTTTGACTAGGTGAGAGATACTGTATTGTTTCCGTGGGCACCACTGTCTTGAACTTGTAGACGTGAAGTTGAAATGAGGACCCCGGTTGATCAAATGATTATTATGCTCGCTTTCTGTGCGCGTTTCCTGGCTCGGCTCGAATCTGGCCAACTTCGTTGGACGGAATGATTCGGAGGCCAGTTGAACAAATCGGTCCCGCACTCATTAGACGTTCAAGGTGAAGTTCAATAGAAGTGAGCTATGAACTGTTTTCACGAGATCTTTCTTTGTTCTCAGAAGGTGAATTTAATTGTATATTTTAAAATGTTGATTATACTGAAAAAAAAAAAAACTTTTTTTTTTACACAACATCGGTAATGCTATTGAGTCAGCGATAATGTTTTCATTGCTCTGTTTAAGAAAGAATCAATTTTGAAACTATCGACGTAGTAAAGACTGAAAAATTCCCTATTCTTTCGAAATTCGTATTTTGCTGCTCCGGTTGTTAAGCGAAGAAAAGAACGAGTTTATAAAACAATTAACAATAATATTGTCGGTATTTCAGCATCTAAATTTTGCAGGTGGAAGGAAGGAAAAGATAACGTAGAGTTTTGGTTGTGTTCTTACTGATGATCTTTATTTCCGTTGTATTTATATATATTGATATTATATGTTTTAGTAGGACTCGTCAGCACATTGTCAAAACGCATACGATTGAAAAACAAATTTTTCTTTACGTATGTTATGAACTTCACAATGCAATCCAGTTACAGTATTTATTGTTAAGTTACCAAAAAGTATTAAAAGTTGGATATGGTAGTTGATTAGGGTTTTTAGTATTGGTTTGATTGTTAAACGTAGACACACGTAAGTTAGTTCATGTATTTCAGATATTACGGATTAGATTATGTCAGTGGTCTTCTTTCATAGATCATTTGTCGACTCCCCTGAGCGATCATCTAATTATAAGACACGCAACACACGCTCCTCTCATGGTTCCCAAAGGTCCTGGTCGAACACACGTGGAGATAATAGGCATCGAAGGTCAGTTTTCTTGAAATCATGTGAAATCACTATGCTACACATTTTGTCTGTGGAGAAATTCTTTTACAGATCGTTACGTATATTCCAGTGTGTATGCACTGAAGAATTGTTATGCAGTGGTTTTGAATGTGTGACATGTCGTGGTGTTGAACTAGTAATTGTTAATCAGAAGCTTAGAGCACTAGTTTGTAAATTAGATTAACGTAAAAATCTAAGAAATGGATTTATGCCATAGCAACATCTGAGAAATGCTAACAAACGTCAGCCAAGCACAGTTCCTATTTTAATACCACATGCTACCTAAATACCACCCCTTCCTTTTTTCCTTGATAAGGGAGGTATCTGATCGCTATTGAAAGCTTTGTCTTTCATTTCTTAGTGTGAGGTTTTCCTGGACTACCGTTCCGGTAAGTAAGACATGTTTCTTCATGCATGGATTATTTAGGTAATAAAATACCCGGTGCCAGGAGAGCGTTGCGTGCTATGCGAGGGGACAAAATGAAAGAGATGTTAAAATATGATATATTGTTTTTGAAGTCAATACATGTTGCCAGAATTCGTAAAATAGAAAGTGGTCACTTCCACTCATTAAGTCCAAGGAATATAGTTAGGCCAGTTTAAGTTAGATTAATAAAGAATTTGATATGCTGAAAGTGGGATAATATAAATATACGTATAGAGACTCAAGTAAGTAACCAATGCAAGGAGAAAGTACAGAGGTTGGGAGGTGAATGGATAAAGCAAAACATGTAGTCAATGTTGTGATAAGTATGACTGAAATAAAAATACAGGAGAAGTTCATATCACTTTTGGTAAGATGTGTAAGGTAGTGCAATGAGCGCTTACGAGTTGCACTTAAATAAGACAAGATTATCTAAACAAATCATGGCCATAAAGTTTTTGTTTTGAGCGGGAGAATAAAAAAGGAAGAGAGGAAGAAAACAAGATGTAAAAGCGAGTTTACTAAAAGAAGTTTCTATAAAGAGTGTTCATGCAAAATAATCATGAAATACGATGAATTTTTGAATTTCTCAAAGTAAGTTCTTTGTCAAGAAATGTTTAGTAAAGGAAAAGTTATAAGTTTAGTAAAGGAAAAGTATATAAGAAATAAATATAAGTTTAGTAAAGGGAAAGAGATTTGAAGCACAAATAAATAAGCAATCTATGAAGTTAATTGTTCTAGAAGTGTCTTGTTATAGAAAGTACAATGTTTTAGATGTAAATGATTCATGTTACAAGCCAAATAACAATTTAGGTCTAGGCATCTCAGCAAATTGTCTTAGACTATCCTGCACAGCAATATGTAACGTGTTTAAGCAGAAAGGTACCCTTTATACTAAATGCTTTACCGACATAACCGAAATCTGTAAAACCTAAGAAAGAGAACGTTACAGAAGCTTAAAGTTTTAGAATTATCGACATACACCACGAATAGCAGATTTCATTCATTCAGTAGCAAAAGCATCCTCTTGCATTTGCCACTTTTCCAAGTGGGCAGAAAAATATTCTCAAGCATGTTTGATATTATGAACTTTTAATGTTACAGCAGGATGTGTTAAGAAGTATTCATGTCTTGTAAGTTCGAGCGTTGCAATCCCGGCTTGCCTAGCGGGTCTCGGAAATTCTTCGTAATTTTGTTGCATGCAAAAGTGACGAATTTGGGTTCTGTGAATTCTGTAGACATCCTGTTAAAGCAGACAATGATAATAAGGGTCATTACAAGCATAACCAAATATAGTAGTACCATTTGGAAAGCAACAACGGCTAAAGTTACCATGAGTTAACTAAAATACGATTAAAAACGTAGATACTTCGACAGAGAAATAAGATAATTTTAGACGACTATACAGAGGAAAAAATGAGTATGTCGGTACCTATAATACCTTTAATTTATGATTACCGAAAACACGTAAGCAAGACTTCACTTCAGATCGATAATTTAAAGTAATAATCATTCCACATGCATGTTAGTAGAACAGCTATGCATATATAAAATGAAATTCAAATACTTACAGAATCCAATAGAATAAAACGACAAATCAGTATTTAAGTCAGTGCTGATAAACATTATGCTGATAAGTCAGTGCTGAGAATGGCATCTATATACAGTAGATATTATTCACACCGATAGAACTTGCAATGAAGTTAACGGAATCATAATTGCGGATAAAATATAGTCACAGAGCTAGTAATACAGGAAGTGACAAAGTTATTGGATGTGTGTTTAAATAATAATGTGTTTCAATTCGAGAAAAAAAAATGGCACTAACAGATGAAAGGTCTTGCAATGAAAAGTCACCTTTCTCCTGTATTGGAAATAGGTATAAATAATTTTGAAAGAATGAATTTTTATACATAAGATGATTTGGATACGTAGACTACAGCCTCTTTTATACAGAATAACACTGTTTGAATAACTATTAACAGATTAAACTATGTACGGAAATTAAAATAACCGAAGGAATAGAAACAGATGGAATACTTAATTTTTCACCTAATACGAATAACAGTAAATTAATTTCGAGACAACAGTCTTCAGCAGCCTACTCCTGGAGTATACATATATCACATACACCTGTAAAATCGGGGCATAATTGGAATTAAAAAATGATATTTTGTCTTACTTTTGTTTTTTTTTCGAGAGACAGAGACAGACTTGTTCTAACACCCAAGGCCTCCGAACAGAAATAGAATACTTAGTAAATATTGGAATGTGTAATGGTTATAAGATACATTGAAAGTCAAAAGTAAATATAACAATAGGATAAAGAAAAACAATGATTTTTTTTTACCACTTGAATGACATTAAAAAAAACAGTACTAATCCCCCCAAAAAACGTTGAAAAGCATCTAACTGGATTCAAAAGTTATTTTATACCAAAAGGATGAAGGATCATAAATGTATGAGATAACTTGCCCACACAGTATTAAATCTATCGGAATGACACAAAAAAAATTCTAAACAAGTTTTAAAATAATATGTTAAGGACGCGAAGAAGGACAATGCCACGTCTGGTGGCTTGTCACAAGATTTAAAATCTTCAAAGTACATGTACAAATCTACTTGTACAAAACACACCTACACAAAATGGATTGCGAACTGTTAGATGGTCTCTGGTTTCCACGGTTGAGAAGTTTAGGTTTACAAAATGGGGAAAACGTTTGGTCCGAACTGGGACTTGCGAGATGTTTGGCAACCCTTAATCTGGAGATGAAGGACGGGAATTAAGCATAGACAGAATCTTGTAATAATGTGTTTAGTTAGTATCCAGTGTCTATTTAGCATGAAGTTTTTTAATCCAGGCACACCCTGTGCAATAGCTGTATCTGAGATGTTTCCAAACGTTAGACAAGCACAGTTCCTCTTTTAATATCCGCATGCTACCTTAATACTACACCCATCCCTTTCCTTGACAAAGAAGGCGTTCAATCGCCTTTGAAAGCTTGGCCTTTAATTTCTGCTGTGAGGTTTTCCTGGAAACCATTCCGGTAAGTAAAACATACATTAACATATTCATGTGAAAAGTACAGGTGTAATTTTAATGCCCAAACAGAAGCAAAATTTAGTGAGTATAATAATTATGTTTTATATTAGTTGATGCAGTCCATAGCGTGGGCTGTAAATATTACTTTACTCCCGTTACAAACGGATCCAAATCAAATAGCTGTTATAATTCTGATCCGATAGATGTTCATCTTATAGTTAATTGTTGGCATGAAGGAAAGCGCGCAATAGCTTTTGCTCTCTGTTCATTACATTTTTATGTCGATTTAGGAAAATATGGGTGGGACTAGACAGTCGCTTTTTGTTTAGTTTCACTAGGCCCTGCATCTGGTATCTTAAGAATCGTGACTTACCTAATGAATGAACCTTTTCTTTCTTAAGTCTTAGTTGAAGTAAATGAAAACGTAACGAACGATCGATTTACTTAAATGAGGTCTAGAGTCCCAGTCAGACGAGCTTCGAATCAAAATGTTGAAGTAGATGCATATTCCCACTTACCTAATATTTCCGAAATGTCTTGAAAAATCATTCTTTATCAATAAGAATCTCAAGCTGGTATCTATAATAAGTAAACTGTAATCTAAATCAGTCAATCCTTAATGCCATTATTTCAAATGGGGTGCTAATGGATGACGTAAAAGAGGGGTATATATTTATTTTGTTTATTTTTTTTAATATACACGTTCGACGTGAAGACTGCTTCTGTTTTTGGTAGGTGTTTTTAATACTATTCGTACTTCATTAGTTAACTTTTATTTATTTATTTACTTCTTGCTTTGTGTCGAATTCTAATGCCTTATTGTTTCAGGATTAAAATATTAAAATACTTTTTTCAATTTTGTTTTGTAAGATGTATTCTAATATCAGTTCTTGAATTTCCCAAGATCTTAACATATATAAAAAAAATTGCATTCCTGGTATAATTTGATATATATTGAAAAGAAAAGAAAAATCTGATTTTTTGAAAGGTCGTTCCGATAGAGATAGATAGAGTTTGACAGAAAACGACGAGACTGATATCTTTCTAGAGCTGATGTTTGTGCGATTTGTATATTTGTGTGCACGCGCGGAAAGCAGAGATAAAAAAACAGAGTAATTTTGAAAAACGAGAAAATTGAAGGAAAGTACTTTAACATATATAAACATTGTTAATAGTTGTAAATAAATTACTAGTTAGTAGTTGTTCCTATCTAAGATGTTGCTTATACTTATTGCTTGATCTACAATTAACTGAATCTGGAAACTTTGTATTAAGTCGACCCTTCAATGGTCGACCAGAATAAATATAATTAATAGTAGGCGCGTTCCATCTCAATTCAGGTAGTCCAAGAAAAAAATATACGGTCAAGTCCATAGTTTTGGTAACTATTTTTCTATGAGTGGTCCGTGTTTTTTTTTATTTATTTATTTTCCGAAAAAACAATCTGCTAAGATATTAATTCCTAAAGTTCATTGTTTGTAATTATTGCGTCTCAACACATGGTATACTGTACTACTTTTGACACACCATAACTTAGTAACTACTTAGTACTACTTAGTAACATAAAGAAGTCATTCGTATTTTATATGATAAATACTTGTCTGTACTTGTGATGTCAAAAGATAACCTTCATATCGTTTGTACAAGGCGTTCAGAAATTTTGATAGCTTTGAACAGGTAATCAAAAATTCCAAGATTCCAGAAATATTTTACTTTCTACTGTAACAAGGTAGTACGTGCTTGAAAATTAACACAGAAAAACTGACAGTCGCCGTGACCGGGACTCGAACCCGTATCTCCCAGTGGTGGTGTAATTGTTAGCATACCTAGCCATTCCGACTGAAAATGTTTGTGTTAATTTTCAACATTACAATACACAAGATTATTTGTGAAAAAGGTAATAACATCAAAGTACATATTTGTTTACAACTTGTAGTAACCACAACGGAAAGTTGTTTGTTTCTGAAAAGCCTCAAACAATACATTTTCAAAAATAAATGATTTTTCAGTTAGTCAGGACACTTGTGTGTTCTTAGAGCTTACCCAGTTTTATTACCAAACAGGCATTAGTTTAGCTTTTATGGCTAAATCTTTCCTGCAAAAAATAATAATAATAATTTTTCGGTATCTTCGTGGATAACCTTGTGTGTTCTAAGAATGTTTTCTGAGAAAATTGCGTCCCAATATAGCCGATTATTCAAAATAGCCAAATTTTGCAGGAAACATTTAGCCATAAAATCTAAACAAATGCTTGGTCAATAATAAACCTTGGTCAGCTCCTAGAACACACATTTTTTTGTATTATTATTATTAGTAGTATTAGAAAATTGCGTGCAAGTATTGCAAACTTTTCAAAATACAACCAACTTTCCGTTGTGGTTACAATGTTACAATGAATGTAACAGTCCCAACCTCTTAGGCACGGATGTAATGAAGGGTATACGGCGTATACCCACCTTAATTTTTAGGCATCACCGTATACCCACCTAAAATTAATGAAATAAGCAGATAAATGGGATAGTAAGCGAAAGGTTTCATTACGACAAGTGAAGCGTATACTCACATAAAAATGTAGCATTCCATCCCTGTGAAGTACCTAAAGTGGCTACTCAGAGTTGTAAACAAGTACATATAACTCCTTTTTCTCTCTCTCTCTTTTTACGAGAACCTTGTGTTAGGTAAATATTGAAATTAGCACAGAAAAATTAACAACAGCCGCGACCGGGACTCGAACCCAGATCTCTCCGTTGCCGGCCGGGTATGCTGTCCATTACACCACCACGGCATATCAATTTTATGTGTATATAGACTATTCGTCACTCCTTAACACTCTCCCAGTCCCAGTAGCTGGATATGAAGTCAAGGCATACATTTGGAGATTTTTTGTTGAGGAATTTGTTCTGCAGCCGTGCAGTTCGGAATAATACTTTTTTTTTTTCACAAGAACCTTGAGTTACGTAAATATTGAAATTAGCTCAGAATACAACTGGGAGATCCGGGTTCGAGTCCCGGTCATAGCGGTTATCAATTTTTCTGTGCTAATTTCAACAAGTACATACTTCGTTACGGAAGAGAGTAAAAAATCCGAAATCTTGGAATTCTCGGAGGGTTTTTTTTTTTCAGAGTTGTCAGAATTTCTGAGCACCCTGTACAAACGATATGGAGGTAATCTTTTCACGTCACAAACTACAGACAACTATCCATCATATAAAAAAGGAATGATTTCTTTATGTTAATTACTTGCTAAGTTATGATGTATCGTACAGCATACTACATTTTGAGCTTCAGTTATTATCAGTAGTGAACTGTAGGGATTAATATCTCGACAAAGTAATAATAATAAACAGGAAAATAAAAAATACGAGTCTCTTAATTTTCCATAAAGTGCTCATAGATAAATAATTATTAAAATCAACGACTTGATCTGACCGGTACATACCCTGTCTGAATTGAGATAGAACAGATAAGTAGAAAATAACTAAACGTAGAGGATCTCATATAAAATATACCATTAATGGGTGTTCCGTATTTCTCTCAAATTGATTATTATTTTGTAATTTTGCTGTGTGTTTTGTAATTTTGCCACATTTACATTTGAAGATGCACGCATTTCATCCTAGCACATTTTCTGTGTGGAATAAGTAAGTTAACATGGGTGTAGTTTGGTTGTTCTGCTGCAATCGTGTGCAACAGTAATTTGATTCCTTCCTTAGGATTTTTATAAAACACTGTTTTATCTCGTACTTGTTATTAAAGATTGATTTGTTTGCTTATTTATCACTTCTTTCTTTTGTCCCATTATACTTTTAGGTTTTATATCCTAGGGTTGGTGGATATCCTTCAATGGATAAGGAAGTAGAGGATCGACTTCATTTTATTTTTATTTATGTATTTTAATTTTCTTTCAGGTATCTGTACATAAATGAACTAGTTGCTAACAAAATTATTCGATTGTTTTTGCTCTGATATTTTCGTGTGCAGTTTCGTCAAGAGTTGTTTAAATGTTCGTGACGTAAATATAAAGGACTTCCGTTATGTGCTTGGCATTTTTACTATACAGTACGTGATCCTTTGTGTGGTGTACGGAGTTTCATGACTTACGGCTAGGAAAGTGTAGGTGGCCAAAACTGGGAAATCGAACCGTTATCCAATGCCTGAAGATGAATTGACTCACCCCGAAGGTCATCCATAAAGATATGATAGGAAAGTTGTGATGATGCCTCATCATATCCAAGATTAAGAAATCGCCGGTTGAATATTATCGTGGGGGACGAGCACCGAAAACAATCCCCGTAGTAAATGTTCCTTGACAGTAATTGCTCCTGACCATGCGGAATGAGTTCACAATGATTGTGCGACAGAAGTGGATAGTAAACAAGATGGTAAACTTGTTGACATTATCGGAACAAGTTGCTATCGGGGGACGTCTTCAGCGCTCGTCCTCCCCCGTTGTATTTGTGCCGTCCATTTCTTATCCATAGATTTGATGGGAGCATCATCTCCAATGTCCCTATCATATCATCATTGATAACCTTTGGAGGGAGGCCCTTCATCACCATATTCATTGGTCGTTTGACACCATCTCTTCTTCATCACCGCTACTTTACCAGCTGATAAAATCCGCGTGAAATCATCAAAGGATGGTTGCTCGATTAAAGGCACCTGAGTACGTTTAATAACATAGAAAGTTGTGTCCACTTCTGTAAAGTAGACACAATAGACTTTCAGGAAATGTATGTATATGAATGAAAAATTAGTATTTCATTAGTAGAATTTTGATATGCTTAAGATCAGCCATTGGAGTGACAAATTTTACTAATTTTAAACACCCATAAAATAGTAAAGACGTGAAACCACATGTTGGCGATTGTGTTACAAGAAGTATGGATAAAGATATCCTGCCTCGGTAAAATGAAGCCTGAGTAAAAGAAAGTCCTTCTTAGTAATATTATGTTCCAAAACTTAAACATTTTCGAAAATTGGACATGTGTGTAGACTGGGGCAACGATAAAAGATAAAATGAATTTTATGGGCGGTAGCCGCACTATGGCTTACGCCCGTCCTGATGGACCAGCGAATATGGTACCAGTTTTAGTATGACAATGTGATGATCATAATAATTATTTCGGTTACATATACACTGATATCGAACGTCCATATATAGAGGACAAGCGTTGGGACATTATCATATGCTAGTATTCTTAACATTTGCTGCGAAGTAGGTTTCGGTAGCTTGGCATTCAAAACTTGTTCGGTAACTGTTCTAATAAGTGTGCAAATATCGTGCTTTTCGGTACTTTATTTTATATATATATATATAGTAAGTTTAACTTTTCATTCTTTGTGCATAAATTCAGTTTCTGTAATGCACATTCTTGTATTGTTATAACAGCATATCAGAAGCACTACTAGTTACTTTTATTCACGTTTTGCGAATAAACAATATTAATACAACTCAGCGGAACTTCTTATCTGTGTATCTAACTGTTCTGTTTTATATATATGGCAACATGGCGTCTCCTTAGCACTAGTCCCGTACCATTCCGCTCTGTCCATGTTCTCTTTTACCATGTGAAAACGCTTTTGTGAAACGTTGCTAAAATGTAAGTATCCTTTTTTACCATCTTATATATATATATATATATAAGATGGTAAACAAGGTAGAATTTGAATTTATTTTAAGGCCTTTAGGCAACTGTGGCTCAGGTCGTATGGATGATGGAATGAAGAAAGTGGGAGGCAACGGGAGCACCCCGAGAAAGCACACGCACACGGTGTTTGTCCACCACAAAGCCCACATGGCATGAGCAGGGATCGATCCGAAGACCCCTAGTACCAGAGGTGAGCGCTCTACCAACTGAGCCACCGTGGCTGAAAAAAAGGGATACTTACATAGTGAAATCTTGAGATAGGAGCACACGAACTTCACAAACACTATAGAAAATTAATACGTTTCGCAATAGCGTTTTCAACTGGTAGGAGAGGAAATGGAAAGAGCGGACAGGTGCGGGACTGGTGTTAAGGTGTTATATATATAAGGTAAGCAAGAAAGTTCTGTCGCTTTTTCACCTACCACCTTCGAACATCGATATGTCACCTAAGACGTACCTGAAAGATGAAAAATAGTCCCCATCAGCATCGACGACCTTCTGCCAACGTTCTGGAAGGCCATGGATTCCATCGTGGTAGAACTTGGTGGGCCGTGAAGCGAAGAAGGTATCA
>JAGDQP010001370.1:5995-27141 GCA_022664845.1 Lepisma saccharinum | reverse complement strand
CGGGTCATCCTAGCCACGTGGGGCTTAGCGTTGTCCTGTAACAGGAGTACCCCTTTGCGATTCAGAAGTGCTGGCTTCAGAGTTTTGAGTTTTTCTTGAACACGGCTCAACTGCTGACAGTACACAGTTGGATTGATGCTCTGACCAGCTGGTAGCAGTTCCCGATGCACGATGCCGCGAGCAGTCCACCAAACACACAGGAGGACCTTCTTCTGGTGCAGTGCTGGTTTCGGCTGTTTTGGAACCGGTTCATGGGATGCTAACCAATGATGACGGCGCCGTGGAGCTTCGTACGGGACCCACTTCTCATCACATGTCAAGACCTGTCCAGAAATGGCTCCTTCCTCAGACGAGACAGCAAAGAAACGCAGGTGTCTGCTCGCGTTGCGTTCTGGTCCGGAGTCAAATCATGTGGGACTCATCGACCCGACTTGTAGTGCTTCCCAAGTTGATGGAGGTGCTGCCAAATGGTTTCTCCACTCACACTGAATTGTAGTCCCAGTTCCTCACATGTCTGGCCACTGTTCGCCTCAATCGCTGCCTGAAGATCATCTGGTACCTGTGTTGGTCTTCCTGCACGTATTGCGTCTTCGAGTGTTTCGTCACCGTCCTTAAACTTAGTAAACCACCGCTGCACTGTTCGCGTAGTCACGACACCCTCTCCAAAGGCCTGTCATATCTTCCGCCCCGCTGCAGCTGCGTTTGACCCCAGTTTGAACTGGTACAGCATACACGCCCTTATGACGCTCTGTGGAGGTCCCATGTTCACTCTGTCCTTCCACACGTTCACGGTGTAACTGAACTGCCACAACCAGGTAGTATGTTGGCTATACCCACACCAACAACTTACTTTCGCCTGATCTCCATTCGCATTCAACTTACGGTGTGAGGGCCAATTGAACACAGACCTCCAAAAAAAGCGACAAAACTTTCTCGGTTCCCTTTATATATATATATATGGGCAACGCCCTAGCCGAGCTGGTCTACTGGTTCCCGTAAGATCACCGAAGTCAAGCAGCTCTGGGTCTGGTCAGTGTTTGGATGGGTGACCATTTCAGCACTACAGATGGTGTTGCCTGTGCGGCGTCCACCCAGCGTCGTGAGGCCAATTGGGGAGCTACCTGAATAAAGAGGTAGCGATCACAGTTGAGAGCTTCGGCTCTCCTCTCCCAACACGTCAGGTCAGCGTGGGAGCAGTAGACCACCTCCTCCCTCCGGGAGAGGCCTCATCCAGTAGTGGATTGAATATGGCTGTGTATTATATATAAAGCTCATATAGAAGAAGGCCGGATAGGCAGTGTAATAGGTGAAATTGAATAGAGAAGAAAGGAATTGTGCTTACGTAGTATCTTGACGAACATCACGTGCACTATTATACACTATAAAGTCACTTATAATTTTCCGCTTCAACCGTCATCAGTTAAGAAAAAAAGTTCACTGAACATACATGCACAATTTGAAGGGATATTTTTTTGGACGATGTACTAATGTTGAGGTCTTATGGTGAGACCAGACTGGAAACGTTTCTGAATCAGTTCCGTGTTGTTCAGTAAATTGGTCCATCTCAAACACTAAAGTCACATTCCTTGATGTCACTTTGGTAAACAATTCCCGTACTACTTCATAAAACCAACCAACCAACCACATGCAATACTTGCATTATTCAAGTTCCCATCCTTACCACACCAAAAAAGCTATTCCCTTCTCCCTTGCCCTTTAGAGGACAACGCCTGAATTTCACCACCTCCGCAACCTAACCCTACAACCAACGCCTCAAGGAGGCTCTAGTCGACCGAGGCTGCCCACTTAACCTCGTAACCAAACAGTTTCGACGTGCATCCACACACACAACCTACTCATACTCCCAACACCAACCTTAATCACACAATTTCGTCCTAAAGTTACAAAGGTCAAACAAATTCTGCATTCTGACCTCCTTATACTCCAATCTGACCCTGAGACCAGATCTGTTTTTCCCACCAAGCCGATATTAGTTTTTCAGCATCCTCCCAATCTTAAAAACATCTTGGTCCATACTATCCTTCGTCCATTTTGCCATCAATTCTTGCCCACAAACATAACAGCGCTAGACAGTGAACGATTTGGTATAAATTACGAAAAAAAAAGAGGGGGCACTAGTGGTTGCTTGTAAGTTTCAGCAAAGTACCTGTTTTGGTATAAATAAAAAAAAAATATTCGGAATCAACAACCAGGGATAAAATCCTCACGCACCAGGGAAAATCCCTGGCATCCCGGGTTCGATTCATGGTGGGGTTCAAAGTTTCGGTGTTGACCCAGCATCGTGATGATAATTGGAGAGCTACTTGGATAAAAGAAGTGACGAACTGTGTGTAAAACAAGTCAGACACACAGCTACGAAAAGGCGTTACGCTGACCACATAACCCTCTATTTGAACGTAATACATCCGTCTGACTGGTCAGGGTTCTTAAAGGGCTGTCGCGCAACCCAGTTTAGTTTAGTGTGACCTAAATTTCGTAAATTTTCCTTTTACCCATATTACTCGTCTTTAAGTGACTGATGAAGCGTACGTCGGCTACACGAAAATATTTTCGCAAACAGTGCTTTTAGTACTCCTATTGTGTACTTGTTTAACGAAGAACATCTAGTCTACCAAAGGTAAGCGAATCATGTTTTCCTCGCTACAAAACGAATCATCTGATTATCCATGGACCATCTGCACATCATGTATGATTACTATGCAGAATTTAGTGTTTTTATCTTCTGTTGTCGAGTTTTCGTTGAGGTGTCATGGAATTCTTGAAATGGAGAAAAACTAACCAAATGAAAAGGAGCTTCAGAATGACTATATTAATAACTATCAATAAATCATATACATATCAATTGTGATTACTATGCAGGATTTGGTGTTAAGCCGTTCTCCAGTTATAATTTCTAAAATTGATGAAACTAACAAAATAAAAAATAACTGCCAGATTTGGAATGAGTATTTTAGAAACTATCAGTGGACTTCCACACATCAAGTATGATTGCTGTGCAGATTTGGTGTTCTCGAGTTTCAGTCGTACGGAAATCACGTATTGGGCCGATCCGAAGAGCTTCACACTCGCTTAGCTCAGTTAACAGAGGGTTTTTTTTTTTTTTTTTTTTTTTCTTCAAAGTATGGTAACCGTAGTTAAAAAGAAAGCATATGACATGGCCTTGCATTGACGTTTTTAGTCAATACATTTCGTTTCAGTATCTTGCCCTGTGGCGTCCACTGATTCGAATATACTTCTCAGGTAAAGGAAAGACTGAAATTATTTTGGTGTAGTATTGTACACGATTGCTCCAATAAATATTTGTGAGGAGAAATTCCAATTCTGTTGACGTAAGTCAAGGCTCATTGATTACTTCGTTATTGACACACAAAACTTGTTTTTGCATTTACTCACATTGTATCTACTTATTTTCTCTTTTGTGTTTACAGTAAATCTCGAAGTAGAAGTAGATCAAAATCTAGATCGAAGTCGAGATCCAGGTCAAGAACTCCACCAGCGCGATACAGGAGGAGGTCCAGGTCACGTTCCAAATCCAGGTCGAGATCAAGGTCACCTCCCGCATCATACTCTTCTCACTTTCGGCAAAGAAGTCCAGCAGAACATAGAAGTCCTACGCCACCTTCATTTTTGTAAGTAATATATGTTAGAAAAAAAAATAGTTTATTTATTAGTATCATGTTGTGGTTACTCTCAATGAATATCTTTTTCGTGAGCCCTAACGACTTAAAAGTATGCGTCAGTTGTTTGTATTAAGAAGTCCATTATTGATGTGGTAATGTTCTGGTACTATACTGTATAAAAACATTTTAAAAAAACATCTGTTTTAGACAAGATTGACTGATTTAAATCAGGCGATTTTTTTTAAAAAAAAATTAGTGATTTAAATATAAAAAAATTCTTTAGAAAAGTAGAAATTAAGTGCAGTATTTTTAATCGTTTCTGTGGTTTGAATCATATGTAAACTTGACATTTGCGTATTAGTCCGTACGTGATGATAGGCTCTTATGATATAAACTAAAATCAAAGTGATCGACTTAGAATTTTAACAAACTATTTGATTAATTTCATATTACATGCGAAATTTTAGAAGAGAACGTAGGTGCTCAATTCACATTTTAAGTTTGCAATAAACAATTACAAATATGTTTATTTTTGCAACGTATGAAAACGAACACACAGAAAACAGAAAATCCAGTTTTCGTTTGCAAAACAAAAATTGTTGTTTCGTAACATTACCTACTTTGTGTATTTGTATCAAAATATTTAATTTATATTCAATGGAAGTATAAAGTTTACTTATGTGTATGCTGAAGGATGAAAATACAAAGCTGCGTATCCACTATTGATTTGACTGCACTGAATAGCTCTCATTGAATTCAATTTTATCTAAGGCCTTTAGGCAACTTTGGATCAGACCGAATGGATGATGGGAGAATTATTTGTAGAATGAAGAAAGTGGGATGAAACGAGAGAATCTTGAGAAAACTCACGCACACGGTTTTTGTTCACCACAAAGCCCACATGGCATGTGCCTGGATCGAATAGATGACCCCACGGACCAGAGGGTAGCGTTGTACCATTGAGCGACCGTGGCTCCAAAATAGCTCTCATATTTATACTAGAATATCGTCATAGTGTGTTCCCAGATTGATAGTACAGCTTTGAGAGCTGAAAACTCAAGCGAAATGAACTAAAAATTTATCTTAGTAAACTTAAATCCTAGAATATTTCGTTAGGAAGAAAGGAAGACCCAGACGTCATTTTACAAGGATAGCTGATAAATTTCAAATTTAATCAAGGTGTATACCCCTGTGAAACTACTTGATACATCGTGTATCGACGAAAGTAAGGTAGAAGTTTCCTACATGTTAACTTTCCTTTGTAAAGTATACCATAAGTAAGTAACGCCATATCTTTCTTCCTTTTTAAAATTATTACAAGTTATTGTAATTGCGGCTATCTTCCGTAGCAAGTATCACATATTTATAAATTGTACTTTAGTTTTTATTGATTAAGATATTCGAAAAGAAAAAAAAACTCTAGTAGCTTTTCAGTGTCGCAAGTTATTTAAATAAAAAAAAATGATTTAAATCAAATCAACATTTTTTTATTTTTTTTTTAATCGTGATTGTTTTCAATCCTGCTTTTAGATAGTCTGCTGCAAGGAATGATCAAATTCAGTGCGCAAAATTTTGTCACAAGATTTATATTGCATTATCTCAGTAACAAGTAAAGACACGGGAAAATTGTGCACAGTGGTTACTGGCATCTAGTTGACAGATTAATAAAATATTTTTATCTATCAGTCTTTAAAAGATCCTTGTTTGGAATAAGACTACATTTGTCGGGACAAGTCACAGACTTTGAAACGGCACAGGGAAGGTAAGTAGAAGTAGGTTCGAGACCTTCTGCCAGCCATACTGACGAAAGGTTTTCAGTGTTTCCTCAGTTTCACCAGGGCAATATCGGTACGGTACCTAGACAGAAACTTGGGACTCTACTATTTCTGCCTCGGAAGTTCTCGCCAATGGACATCATTCCTCATTTGTGACTGCTAGGTCTATAAATATAAGATAAATGAAAAAAAAATATTATTAATAAGGAACACTACCCAAGTGTAAATCTCCGATTTTGATAAAATTTGGCAGGTAAGATACATACTACACATGAAACAAACGAATAGGTTTTTTTTTTTTTCTGCGGAAAAACGGTTTTAGGGGGTAAAAGCCCCCACCCAAGATTGTGAAAGTGGCCGCCCGAAAGGCGAGAAGAAGTGGACCGAAGTGAATGAAATTGTGCACAGGTATACTAGACATAAAATAAGGGAATACGTGTTTCGTATTTTCCTGGAAACAACGGGTGGGTGGGGCACAGACCCCTCCAAACATTCGATCACGAAATATCAAAAGTGCTAATAAGTGTACGTCAGAAGTGCCGAAAGGACATGGAGAATTGCAACGAAACTGTGTGTAGGGACAATACGCACAACAGAAGCGAACACGTGTTGTTTAGTTTGTGCGGAAAAACAGTGTGGGGGACAAGGCCCCCCCTCCAAAAAAGGTAAATATTACCGCAGGAAGGACTGGACCGAAACGAATGAAATTGTGCATAGATATTGTAGATGTAAAAGAAGGACAATACGTGTTTCCCAAGTGTCCCCTCCGATTTGCTTCAAATTTGGCCCAGCTACAGTAGACAGAAAATAAATCGACACGTGGTTGGTTTTTTAAATCGGAAAAACATTGTAAGGGGGTAAATGCCACCCCTCCCGAAATATTACTATCAAATTTTCACACTAGCCGTTTCCTACCTATAGCGTATTGATGATATTATTTCGGGAAGGGTGGCTTTAACTCCCTTACAATGTTTTTCCGCGTAAACAAACCAACCACATGTCGATTTATTTTCTGTCTACTATTGCTGTGCCAAATTTGAAGCAAATCGGAGGGGACACTTGGACACATATTATAGCCTTCTTCTACATCTACAGTATCTATGCACAATTTCATTCGCTTCGGTCAACTTCCTGCGCTCGTGGCGTTGCATTTCACATTTTTGGGAGGGGGACCCTTTGCCCCCATTTTTTTTCGCACAAAATCAAAAACACGTATTCGCTTATTTTTTGCGTATTGTCCCTACACACAGTTTCGTTGCAGTTCTCCATGTCCTTTCGGCACTTTTGACGTACACTTATTTGCACTTTTGATATTTCGTGATCAAATGTCTAGAAGGGTCTGTGCCCCACCCACCCGTTGTTTCCAGGAAAATACGAAACACGTATTCCCTTATTTTATGTCTAGTATACCTGTGCACAATTTCATTCACTTCGGTCCACTTCTTCTCGCCTTACGGGCGGCCACTTTCAAAATTTTGGGTGGGGTTTTTTACCCCCTAAAACCGTTTTTCCGCAGAAACCAAAAAACATGTATTCATTTATTTAATGTGTAGTATCTACCTGCCAAATTTTATCAAAATCGGAGATTTACACTTGGGTAGCGTTCCTTGTAAGTAAAATCGCAATTTCTTAAATTTGCTCAAAAAGTTGTGGTAAGGTTTGCCCCTCCTTCCATTATCTGTCACGACCATTCAGTAAGAACGTGTTGAACATGCATACTCTTCTCCCAGCACGCATATTTTTGGTAAGCTTGGCCAAATGCACTACAATTCCAACTATTAATCGTATCAATCCGAAATTTTGTAGAACTTTGAAAGATTTTTGAAGCGGAGTGCCAAATTTGAAAAAAAAAAATTCTCAGTTTTTAGCATTGTGTCATGTCATCTCTTTTAGTTTGAAATTTACGACGTAAAGGTAACTAAGATGCTAAGCTGTTCTAGTTTCTTGTGAAGAAAATATTTAATAATAATTACCCAGCTTCGCATTATAGTGATTTTACTGTTATATATAGAGAAGTATTTTTCGGTTCTCTGTCCTGAGATAAATTTATATTCAAGTATCATATACGCTCGAGTTACGTCCGCACATTTTCCCGAAAATAACGGAGTTAATTTGAGGATGCGATTATTACACGGTTCAGTCGAGAAATATGTATGAAATACCGATATGTACTGATTAAATCTTTATTTCAGAGTATGCTATGTACCGTGATCATCAAATTGATTTGTGGGTCACTAGTACTCATAAAAGATGTACAAATAGACAAAAATTCTGTCGTGAAACAGCGTAATAAATACTCGTCTTAATTTATACGATAGATGCGGACACAACACGGGTTATAATTTCGTTACCGAAATTTTTTATGCTAAATAAGAATGCTGACATTACTAGAGCGTATATGGTATTAGGTTTTCACAAAAAAAAATCGGGTTTTGTGTATTATTGTGAAATGTTAGTGTAACGACCATTTCGCCGATCTAGGCTTCAACTTCTCCTCAGGCGTTAGGTTTAATAATGTCACCGAATTTGTTGGCTCGGTCGTAAGACGTCAACAAATAATGACGAAAAATTCAAAGGAAAAATTATTAGATATTTATTAATGGTATTAGCATTTAATTACAGCACAAAAGGAGATAATACGCAGTACAATAAATTGCAAGCACTTCATTGAGGTAAAATCGCATTGCATGTAGTAATTTTTAACAGTTGCTAGGGATCGTCAGTTAATAATTGTTCTTTATGGAGCTTTTTCCGAGTATGTACAGGTTTTATTGCCCAAAGAAGACTAAACAAATCTTTAATGAGTATACACATTAAAATCAACCAATTATCAACGAAGATCCGATCGAGCTTAGACACAAATGTCACTGTAGAAAGAGTGTTTTAGTGACTGCCCATATTAGGATAATGTTTAGTCAGCACAGAGTAATGTTTCAGTCTTCAATTTTATGTTATTTAAAATTGAACCATCATATCTGTAGTCAAAACATTAAACTGATAGTAGATTTGCTTCTAAGCTAGTTTTAAATTTCTGCGCAACGAATACTAAAGGTAATAAATATTAACGTTGAAGTACTATACAAATTCTTCCTCTTTCACCTATTCGAATCTTCGTTAACTCTTTATTCTGTTCAAGGACACGTTAAGTTAATTCACTTCTTAAGTCCAAGCAGATGACCAAATATAAGCAATATTTCTTCTAAAGCACTCCCGTATTCAAAAGCAAAAATAACACCAGTATTTCTTAGCTGGAACTGCACTGAAGTATTAATATGATTCGAAGTTCATTAAACTATTGGCACTTCATCAACTTTGTCATATTTTAAATCTCACCGGGTAATCATCAATAATCAAAGTAATATTTAGTACAGCCTCTCAAACTTACTTTAATAACAGCGTAGCATATTGCATCAGATGTATTGAAGAAAAATCCATTGTTTAAGAGTTTAATTAGTTTGTAGGTTATAAGTTGGTTAGTTGGTAAGGTTATAAACATAAGCAATGGAAAATTAAATCAAGAAACATATATGATGATCTGATATGCGGAGTCGTCAACCATGCCACCACTGCAATTCACTGAAATGAACTAAAATTAGAACCGTAATTAACAACAAATTCATCACGGTAACGTAATAAACTCGAAAGTATACCCAAGTCAAAGTTATTTGATCGTTTGAAAACTATTAGTTAATAATAATGGTATTTTTTTTATTATTATTATTTGGGAGACCCACCTTCCACCCCTGTCTCTTTGCCTTCTTAGCAACAAACTAAGTTGCGCATTTTCAGGGTCGCACGTCACGGCCAGCTGTTCGCCCTCCTTAGTCCCTAAAGATTGTCGGATTACCAGGTGTTTCGGCATTCCGAGAATCTCTTGTGTTTCTCTCGTACTTGACTTGAGGTGATGCGGGACTAACTTTGGCCAGGCGTCCAGAATGTAATTCTGGACTTTGTTCCTTCATGTTGGAACATGACTGGGAGGGAGTTTGCAAATAGGAATTTAATTACTTTATTTATAAAAACGTATAACATTTAACACATATAACGTCACAGACATTACAGGACAACACAAGACAGTTGACTCTTGTTGTAAAGCAGGAACAACTGAAAAGAAATAAAAGATAATTAGTTTAGTTTGTCCTCCAGTTGTTTCACGGTGTCCGCTTTGAGTTTTAAACTTGTTCCTGCTTAGGCCCGGAGTAATCTAAGAGTTCAAGCAAAAATCACAGTATTTGTTTCTATAAGCAATTCATTATTAAAGCCAAAGTTCATCAAGAAAAAATCGAACCCCCGTGGCCCAGTGGTAGAGCGTTGGCGTAGCATTCGGGAGTTTGTGAATTCGATCCCAGCATTTCCTCAAATGTTGCAACGTTAATTTAACTCATTTCTCGACGTCATACAATGATGAAACTTTTCACAGTGACATAAGTCGGGTTACAATACAATATTCCATTATTACTTTCATATAATCCTATTTTAATATTTTTTTTAATATGGACTTCTTTATCCAGAAATAAATACTAGCCTGCAACGATATTGTGTTTGACTGGTTGCAGAACACTTTAGGATTTGGGTCACAAAACATTAGCTTCAGACAAAGTATCCAAACACCGAAATAACTCGAAAAAAATTATCCCAAAAACTTTGTAAAAGCATACTTTTCTTAAACAATTCGTACTGAAAAGAAAATAAGTTTGTTTATGCATGACTAAAATGAAAAGCATGTGCCGCACCAATTCAACAATTTAAAAGAGACTGTATATGAGAGCGTCCCCCCCCCATGCTTTTCTTTTTAGTCATTCATAAATATTTTTTTTTTTTTTTTACTTTTTAGTACGAATTGTTTAAGAAGTCTTTAAAAAGTTTATAATTTTTTCCATTGTTTTTCCTCAGTCACACCAGGCAAATGCCGGGATGGCATCTTCCACAATTCTTTGCCCTCCCCTAACCCGGCCTGAGCCTTACATGCCTAAAGGCCATAAATAAAATTCGAATTCTGGGTAGAACATTTTGTATTTTAAAGGATCCAATTCTGTATTAAATAATTGTGTTATTAACCGAATTAACCTATGTCAATGAATCTAATCATGAAGTTGATGCGATTGATATATACAAAAATTAAATATGGTTTTTATTTACGAACATTTTAGGAGTAACTTGAACTTCAATGAAATGTTACCTTTAAGAAGAAAGCTAATACGCTCAATTTAGTTGAATCCAGACATCCTAATCAAATAAGTAGGCTTAAACCATAACAAAGTACATAGAATTTAGAATTTTAATAGATAAGGAGTATATGAGCCAAAGTGAAGCAGGGAAGGAAGAAAATTTTGTAAGTTAGCAATTCATTATTCTGAAAATATCACTGAAACACACTAAAAGTGTAATTTCCAATCGATAGAATTCGTTTTTCTTACTTCAGCCTACGTGCCTTCATTCCATAGTGATCAAAATAAGCCTAAACAGAAACTTCAGTGTTCACTGCTTTTACCATCCTTCAGTCTTGAACAGTTATTATGGCCATTCTCACAAAAAGCATTTGTTAAGCCTTAATCAAAATATAACTTCAGATTTCAGCGTACAATTTTCGAAATTATGCAGGAAAAAATCTGGCTGCTAAAAAAAAGGAAAACTTTTCCTTCCAATTTTTATTATGTCAGATTTTTTTCTTTCCTTCTTTCTTTATGAAACATTTCGCGTAAAAGGAAACGTTTAAGCGCATAAGTAAATAATGCCACTATAAATTGAAAAGACTGTAATATATTTGTGAAAAACCTTTTCTTAAAGAATTAACAAAAAAACAAATTTTGTATTAATGAGAATAAAAAATATGAATCAATAAAGGAACAAGAATCAACAAAAGAAATGCACCATGCATTTATTCTACTTTGTAACAAATTACTGCAATAGAGTTGAAGGTTTTCATGGAAATTAATGTTTAACTTTATGTTTTTAGGGGTTCAACGTATGGTGGTTCAGGCCATGACAGTAGGCTGGATGAAAGTAACAAGGGACACCAAATGCTTCGGAAGATGGGCTGGGGAGGTGCCGGCTTGGGAGTAAAAGAACAAGGAATTGAAACTCCAATATCAGGCGGAGAGGTAAGAGATATGGTTTAGTAGTTTGTTGAAAGTAAAATTTTCTGAAAAGTTCGTATGTTTCTTTGTAATATCTTAAATACAGAGAGAAGGCTAAATAATGTTGAGAAGCAGTTGAATTTTATAGCCAAAACATTACATGAAATGCAAGATTTTCTTGAAACCGAAATATTCTTTTAAGTGTAATTATAAAATAATAGCGTGTTGATCCGTCAAGTATCAGAATTATATTGTCGCACATAAGTATTGATATAACGTTCTTAAAAGGTATTTCTTATAATCCTATGTAATTCAAATGTGTGAACATCACTTCATTCAAATTTTTGTGTAATTTCTACTATGCATTATATGGATGTGTTGTATTAGGATATTTACAGGGATTACTGTATTTGAATTCCTTTTTTAGTATGTAGAATATACATTTGAAGATTGATGGATCGTTGACTTCCCCTTTGGAAGGTCCTGGGATCGATTCCAGCAGTCGGATATCGTAACTCAGGTTTTTCAAGTGTTTTTCTCAGTCATGCTGGGATGCTACCTTGAAATTAAGCCTTGAGCGACTTCCATTTCCTACCGTGTCCTATCTCGGCCTGAGCCAAAGATGCCTAAAGGCCATAAATTTATTTCAGTTTAATATTTAAAAGATTATCACTAGTACAAAAGTTTAACTGTGAACATTTAAAATACTGTGATATTCTCATATTTCATTCCATGACATCGTGTCATTTCTCCCGCGTTTTCTCGGCTAATTCCGCGTAACGCATGCACGCATCGTTGGTGATCAGAAGTAGTATCTCAGAGTTTCCTGTGGAATTGTTTTGTGCTCTGTTTCTTTGACCATCCGCAGAGGAGCCAGTCACGAGGTGAGAGGTTTGAACTTCTGACAAACCAAATGAGACAGTATCCCAAAGAAATGTATCGTCAGTGCAGCTCCAGAAAGGAAGGTAGCGCATAATTGTCCTCGGAAGTGACTTTTTATGTTGTTCCAGTGTGAAACGACAGACAGTGGCTGTGACTCAGAAATGAATAGACCAGCAACACAAACTATCACTCGGTTTTTTTTTTTGTTTTTTTTTTTCGTAGTGTCAGTTGTGATCTCTTGAAGTGGCATATTTCTTGATCATGGTATACCTGCAAATGACATCCAAAGAACTGAGATTAGTAATTCTATGAAACATGTTAGGAAAGAAGCTTCAAGTAGGATCCAGGAAAAAAATGAAAGTCAAGAGAATTGTCATTAGTGCTGTAAATTATGCAATTTAAAATAATTTTTATTATATCTGAGCGACGATTCAGTAATTAATTTCTAGTGATGTATATATATAAGTTCACAACGAAAGTACGACATGGCCTGAGCCTTAGATGCCTAAAGGCCATAAATTAAAATAGAAAGTATGACATGAAAGGTGAAGTGATAAGTAATGTTCATATCTTAAATATATGTTCGTGTATTTGCTTTACATGAATGTATATAAATGTTTCTTTTGTTTTTAGGTGCGAGATAGGTTTGACCAGTACAAAGGTGTTGGAATGAATTTGAATGACCCCTACGAAAACTTCAGGAAGAGCAAAGGGCAAGCGTTTATCAACCGAATGAAGGCAAGAGCGGAAGAAAGATTATAGCAGAGTGTGTTCCATTCTCAGGTAAAATTATTCATTGCTTTTGACTCTTAATTTTCATCAACTTTTTAACATTTGTTTGTTGGAATCCACTCAGTGAAGAAGAAGAATAGTTTAAGTAATAGGATTCATTACTTTTATAGACAAAACACAAATTTTATTATTGTATGAGAATGTCTGGAGTTGTTTATTGATGCTATTGGGATTTTTTGTTAAATTCGTTGCATATATGTTTCCGCTTCCATGTCGTGTAAAATTTACATTGTTTCGATTTGCACTGGGAGCGTCGTCAGTAATTTCAAACGTAAAAAAGAAACATACGTGCTATACAAGTAAAAAAGGTTATGTAAATCTTAAACCAGTACTTTCCAGTTTTCGTATTTGGGCCCCCACTTCTACGTTTTAAATTACTGAAGACGATCTTTTTAAATCGAAGCGTATAGTATTGTAAATTTTGCTCAACTTGGAGACAGAAACATGTTAATAACTGGTATAATTTGATTATGCAGCCCCTGTGCGCAATATGCAAGGATAGTGAAATTTTGTGTTCTGTGAGAACTGGAAATAGAAAGGTAATGTGATTGAGATGAGCAAATTTGGTTACATTGGAAACACGAGTGGACTTGGGTGCATTATCGTTGTGTCCACGTTCAATATTCATTAAACTTAGTAATATGTTGAGCAATGTCATTTCATGCTCGAGGATCTCAACACGTGACAAGCTTTACAGCTAACTCTAGACATCCAGATGTCAAAACTTCAGATCGTAACCAAACTTTGTATATCGATAGAGGATCTACCAAAACTCCTATATAGTTTTTTCTAGGACCTGCCGTTTAGTAGGAAGAGGTAAATACTAATTAATGGGCGAGGTCTGACGTACGGAGAGTAGAAGAGGCATAACTGTAAACATTCTTTCGTAGCGTCCTCGTGGAGCAAGCGGGAGAACATTAGCTTATCATGTGAAAAGTCCTCGGTCGGAGCCCTGGCCATGACATTTATTTTGTACTTTTATTTTCTGTAGTACATGTGTAATTTTTATGTTTTGCAATATGTGTTTAAGATGTAAAGTGAATGTTATAGTTTGTAGCTTCTTTTTTTTTCATTCGTATTCTTTTTTATTTATTTCTTTATTTTAAATCTGGTAATTTACATAATAGAGTTGTATGTTCAAAAAAACCAGATACAGTATGAAAATAAAAATTAATAAACTGTTGCAATATATTTTCTTACCTGCTTGTCTGCAGCTAATTCTCTCGTTTAGTAAACACGTACAAATAATTAAAATCGTGATATATTTTGCAAGTCGGTGCGCTCGCATTGTCAAACGAAGGGAAAAATTAAAAGAATGGGTTATGTGGTGAAGAGCAAGGTGTAAATGCTGTACTGCTCGTTTAAAGTACTTGACAGAGTACTTTAATTTTTCCCATCGTTTGACAATGCGAGCGCACCAACTTGCGAAATATATCACGATTTTAGTTATTTGTAAGTGCTTACTAAACGAGAGAATCAGCTGCAGACCAGCAGGTAAGAAAATGTCAGTTTTCTCTCCACAAAATTTGTTAGATGTGGTGTTATACTTAACTAGTACGCATGTGTAATGCAACTGTTTATTTATTCTCATTTTCATAATGCTTTTGTTCTATATGTAAACATGCATCTATATTATGTAAGTTAGCAGAGTTTAAATAATAAAGCAAAAAGAATACGAATGAATGAAAAAAAAAAGTTGCAAAACAATACCATTCACTTTACATGTCAGATACATTAATGGAACAAAAAGTGCACATGTACTACAAAATAAAAAGAAAATACAAAATAAATGCCATGATCAGGACTTGAACCGAGGACCTTTCGCATGGCAAGCTAACGTTCTCCCACTTGCTTCACGAGGACGCTACAAAAGAATGTTTACAGTTATGCTTCTACTATTCTTCGTACTTCAGACCTCGCTCATTAATTAGCATTTACGCCCTTCCTAATGGACGGCAGGTCCTAGGAAAAATTATATAAGTGGTTTTGCTAGATACTCGATCGATATACAAAGTGGATATCGATATCGGTTACGATCTGGATGTTGGTGTAAGTGGATATAGCCTCTCACTACCTTTTTTGTCTGCTGTAGCAACAACACAGACATTGATACAGAAGTAAATAAAATAATTGACTGTGATCAAGTAGGGGAGAGGGGCCTTTGAATACGTTGTAGGGCAAATTTAATTTTGTTTCTTCACATTCAGAGAAGATAAATAACATGTATTAGAACATATACAGCTCGTCGAAGAAAATGACGTACTTCATTGTCACCTTAAAGCAAGAACAGGAACTGGGAGGCTATCGCTCAAAGGTGCCTCCCTAGGAGGTAGATTTGAGTAAGCGTGGGGTAGCTTTGAACATGGCTGGTGCATTTTTGAACACATCCTTAATTTTATTACAATAACATTTATTTTCTTTGTAAATGCTTCTAAATACAAATACGGTAGAAGAAGAAAGTAAACTAAAGTTTTACTAGCCATACAAAGAATATAAACTATGCAATTGTGAATAAACGTTGAACTTACTTGCTTGGTTGGATTGCATAACCATTAGGCTTGCATAAACTTTGAACTCGTACAAATTTTGTTTAAAATGTTCCACATAGCCTAATTGAAATGCTTTTACACTGTTAATATGTTGCAAACTAATTTTTCTTCTCAACAGTAAGTTTTAGCTGTAGGGACATAAGCTGCTACTTTGTTCAAATCTACCCCCCTTCTTTTTGTTCAAAGCTGCCCAAGTGCGTCCAATTACGCACATTTTATTATTATGTGAGAAGAAGAAGGGTTATCAGAAAGCAACAAGGAGAATTTAATGCGTGAAGGAGAGTATGTACTTCGTAAGTTAACATGCTACAGTTCTCTCCAGAAGCTTACAATCTCTGAGATGAATTTTTGCTTTGATACCCACAAATTACATCAAGTAGCATCCTTCGCCGGGTGACAAACACAAGTGCTGAAAAACAAATGACAGCTGTGTGGCATGATGTTTGCAATTTATAAATGTTGGACAAAATAAATTTTGTTTTATAAATTAAAAGTTATCTCCACTGTTCTAAGGTGTCCCCCGTTCAAATGTACCCCTCTTCCCCACTTAAAAACTTTTTTTTTTAAATCATTATTCCCAAAATTAAGTCTCGAGGAATCTACTAGCTTTCGCTAGTAGCCTTCAGAACCTTCTGGACGATGTGGTGAGGCCATATCAATCACATCCGATTTGCGATGGCCCTGGCCAATGCTCGCGGCATCCCGGTTGAGAATCACTGACTTGAGAATTCGTGTGATTCTGTGGATGTTGCTAATGTAGAGTATAGTGCGAAGAAACAAACCTATGGCTTGTATCTACAAACTAAATTTATTAGAAAGGCAGAGATAATTGGGACATGTAATTAATGACGATGAAATCATTCTTAAATGCTTGTCAAAACATAAATCGAAGTTTTCAGGTAATGTTTCCTGACCACTTCATTGCTTCTGGAAATCCAGAATTACTGTTACTGTATTATGGTTTTAATTGATAGTATGAAGGCATGTTTGTTCTGCTATATATTTTTTGCCACATATTAAATAAACATTATTTTCCTTAGTGCAAAATATACACTTCTGGGGTAAAAGATCTGATGACGGTTTCCCATTGCACTGCTGCTTAATTTACTGCTCATAGTTGTCAGTGTTCCCACGTTCCACGCATGTAATATATGAGGCAAGCTCTTAACATAATTATATTTCAAGAATTCTTGTAAATTGTTCGGTTTATATAAACATGGTATCCAAAGCTATTTAGGCTTACATATACCTGAACTGTATTCACAGAAATTCCCTAACAACAATAAATGTGGAGTATAAAGACGAAAATTACGTAATTTTTATCTGGCGTCCACCATCTCTATAGACAGCCAACCTACACCTTCAGAAGTCTTTTTTTTTTTTTAACCATTGGACCATATCTAATAACTATGAATTTAGACCTTAATTACTTAGGATGGATGTTGCAAAGAGAAGTATGCTGTAAAATTACACGTTATAGCCCCTACAATACGTCGTCGTAGACAAATCAAGATTGTGTGGAAGAGTCGCGTTTCAGCTTAGTGGTATACCCAGTCCAACGAGCCCTATATGAACGCCGTGGTCACGCTACCCGACCACTTGGCATCCGAGCGTCCGAGTTGTTGGAGAATCTGAATGGAGACCGCCCAACTGTCTGTCCTGTCCGTTTTAGTCTCCGTCCGCCGTGGACACTTGCCCGCCCACGGATTGATCTTTCTTTGTCAACCCTTAAGAAATCGGAGACCTCCATGATTGAATTCCAGCAACGTTTTCTTGCGTTGCAGAGTCAGTACCCACGTTTTATATCAGTTTTTACAGATGGATCCAAAACAGATGAATCTGTTGGATGTGCGTTTGTTGTAGAAGGGGAAGCCCGTCAATTTTGTCTTAACCCCAAAGCCAGTATTTTTACTGCTGAGCTCTATGCTCTTTTAAAGGCTTTGGATTTTAGTCTTGTTCATGGTTTCAACCGCATCCTTGTTTGTACAGATTCGAAGAGTGTTGTTCAAAGCCTCTACAATATGTATTCGAAACATCCGCTCGTGCAAGATATTCTCTGTAAGACACACGCCATCTGCTCTGGCGGTGGTGAGGTTGTCTTTTCGTGGATACCAAGTCATGTTGGTATCCATGAAGCTGCTCGTGAGGCCTCTTTAGGAGCTAACATTGATATTCCACATGTCCCATTTCAGGACATGATGATATATTATAAGCAAATTACACGGAATGAATGGCAGCGACGATGGGATGACGTAGCTGCGAATAAATTGAAAGAAATTAAATTAACAGTTGCTCCATGGAAATCATCTTGCCGAGATAGTAGGCTTGAAGAAGTCCTTTTATGTCGTCTACGTATAGGACACAGTCGCCTAACACACGGATATCTGTTACGACGATTGGATCCACCACGTTGTCATAATTGCAATGTGGTTTTAAGTATTCGTCACGTCCTTTTAGATTGTCCCGGATATAATCATCTCAGACAACGTTATAACATCCCCAATGACATGGCGTCATTGTTAGGGGATGAACCGGGTATGTTGCGGAGAGTTTTTAGTTATGTCCGTGAGACGGGATTATCTCCGTCTCTCTGAGATGATTATGTCACATAGCTGTTAAGTTTTATGTAGTATTATTTTATTTTTGTGAAGGCTTATTTACAGCCTTCACATTTTTACCTTTTATGCTAAAGACCATCTACATCTTTAGTTTTTACTACGATTTTATTTTTGTGAAGAGCTTACATCTTCATCTTTTATATGCTTTTATGATTTTAGTTAACAGCTATTTTTAGACGTGACAAAGATAAGGGGCTTCCCCCGTATCGGGACGGGCGTAAGCCATAGTGCTGTTACCGCCCATACAATTCATTTTATCTTTTATCTTTAGTCGCGTTTCAGTCCCCTTACCTAACTTATTTCAGGGTTACCAGGTACCTGGAAAAGTCAGGGAATTTAATTGTTAATAGTACAAAAAATCAGTATCGTTATTATTTTTACTTCTCTGCCTTTGACCATGCAAAGCGTTGTGAGTATACTTTCCTTTTACGACTAAACTCCCTAGTATGAAGGACTCGAAGAACTTAAGGCAACCAACTGAACTTGGTTGTACCAGTCTTTCTCTTTGTGAACTTAGTGACAATATTAATGCTAACCCGCTGTTTTGTGAGTACTCCCAATCTCTAGTTGATTGTTATGAGTGAAGGAGGGGGAAGATTGGGTAGATAATAGAGGGACAGCTTATATCAAAGAAATTAAAAACTTTTTTCTCTCAGATTTCATGTTTGTTTGATGCTTGTCGGCTTAAATTTTAGAACTTTGCGGTAGAATTAAAGAAAATAATTACATTTTAGAACCAGTTAAGAGGAGCATGAAATCAGGTTTTTAGCAAGGTACTGAAAATAATAGTTTAGAATTGTTACAGCTCCGTTTTATAGTAGCAGAAAACATTGCAGCGAAATCTTTTTAAATTGTTTCGGCCTTTTTGTATAAACATGTACATATATATTTTAAGAACTGCTTTTGAAAAAGTTAACTTGAATATCTTTTAAAATAACCTCGAATTTTTCTGCTTCAAAGTTTCTCTTGTAATGCGCATTTTAACAAGTAATCTGTTTATTTTATATGCGATATTTTATATATGTATACATTCAGTTTATGAAAAAATAGATATGGTACAGTATGTTTCAAGACTTGGTTTTGAATATTTTTAAGGTAACATTTTTTTTTTTAGTTCTTTTTTTTTTTCAGTTCATGTATTTCGAATAAATATCAAAAATACACAGGGGGTGGATGATGAGCCTTTCTGTGTATTTTTTTTATACAACTTTTAACTATCAAAGATTTCCTAATCTTAGAAATATACACTAGAAACTCAAGAAATCCAACCTGGAAAAGTTATGAAAATAGAAAATCCCTGGTAACCCTGTTATTTTATACGATCCTGTATGTTGATTTTTTTTCCCCTGGCGTTCAAATTGTGTCAAGGAGAATAAAACAAAAGGTAATTAAAGGACTACCACGTTTGATAGTAGCTGGTCCATCACCTTTTTCGTCAGTACCGCACACAATTTCCTGTACTTAAGTTAATAATTCAGCAGTAATAAAAGGTTCTAGCAAGCTTTTATTTCCAGTGAATTACAAATAGAAGTGTAGAGAATTATTTTCATTTTCGACAAAACCAATTGTGGGCCAGATGATAATATTATATTTTCCTTCATTCTTTTTACCTCGATTCATACATTTTCTTGTGTTATCGAAGGAAATAAATTAAGTATTTTTTCTTACTTTCAAGGAAAATAAGACACGCAAATAGAATAAATTGAGGTAAAAAGGAATTGAAGAAAACAGAATACTAATATCTGGTGTACCATTGATTTCGTCGAAAAAGCACTATTTTCTGTAAGTCTGTTAGTAATTCAGCCGGAAAGAAAGCTTGCAGACGCACAGGAAATTATTCCCGAAACCAGTGGTGGAACAGATATTAGTTTTCTGTTTTGTCCAATTTCATTTTAACCTAACTTTATTCCATGTCCTTCTTTCATTCTTTAAGGTAATTAATAAGTCAACATACGAGGTGATTATTATTATTACTTTCCGCACTAGATTATTATTACTATTTGCACTTTAACATCCTTTGAAGCATAGGATGTTGAAAATTGTGTGCAATGCGTGTTTGATTAGAATTCGAGACATGGCTATTTATATGACACTAAAAAGATTGATATTGCCAGTCTGTTTATTGAATTTAATTAAATTGAATTTCTGTATAGCCCTGCCTTGGGCAACTATGGCTCATGCCGCCAGTCTGGCATGCATCATCTGAAACCTTACAAAAAAAGAAAACTCAGAATAAGAAATAACACTACGCATTGAAATTACTTACAGAAACTTATCAAATAAACCTGTGAAAGATATCCCGTTCTTTAAATCACAGTGGACATGGTCGTGTGAGTTACTTAGGGTGATCCATGTTTTCTGGTCCCGATTGCTCTTGCATTGATAATTAAATAATTGACGACAAACGAAAAGTGTAGAAAAAAAATCAGCTAATGTGAAAATATACGGCACTGTAATTTATTCTAAGTTTTTATTTTTCAGTTTCCGATTGTATTTGTTTGTGATGTATATTGAAGTATGTGCATATGTAGTAATTGAATCAATGTAGACACGAACGTTCCAAGTCAAGTTTGTTTCAATATTGAGGTTTCGGCACGAAGTTATTCCTTGAACAGAAATGTACATTGTATTCATAAACGTTCTGAGTCAGTTCTCCCTATGCCAGTGTACTGTGGCCTGAAATATTCCAATATAAACTGAAATGTTGTAAGCCAGTAGTGACTTGGAACTTCTTGTTACGCTGTTGAAAAAATGGTTTGCATCACTTTTTTTTTTTTTTTTTTTTTTTTTTTTTTTTTTTTTTTTTTTTTTT
>JAGDQP010001369.1:105549-124903 GCA_022664845.1 Lepisma saccharinum | reverse complement strand
TATATATATATAACCAATCGCATCAGATTGTACATCTGGAGTTAATCATTCAAAGTTAGCTAGCCTGGTGTTGATTTAATGCTAATTTATCGGAAATATAGAGAGAGTGCTTTTATTGAGTGTGCTAAAAGCTAACAACAATAAATCTGTCGTGTTTCTATATACATTGAAAAAGTTAATTGCCATAAAAGGAGTGTTCATATACTAATCTGGACATACTGCCCACAAAACGTACAAAAATACAGAAGTGTTCAAATGTGAAATAATTGAAACTGTATACGAAGTGCACACAAGAACAGAAATAATTTGATTAAAATATATTAAAAGTCTGTCACAATGCTCAGAATAACTTCAGAAAGAACTCAATATAATTTGTGAGAACTAAGAACATAGGTCTGACTAGATTCCAACATCCTCTCCCCCACTCTATCTGGGTCTGAGAAAAAAAAATCAAATTCAACTCCCTTCCCCTCACGCAAGCACGAAAGTTTATCTCAAATACTGCCACATAAACTCCATTGATTTATTAGGCGAGAAGATCGCTCTAAGACCCACATTCTCGCACTCATTCAACATATGCTTTAGTTTCAATGACCTTGATTTAAAAAAAACATACACAAATCTAAAGCATGTGCTGACTTCTGTCTGAACATGTGTGTACAACAAGCAGTTCAAAGACAGGCAAATATTTGTGTTATTCACTTACTCGTAGGAGAGTTTGGATAAAAGCAATATTTGGCAACGTAAATGAGTTACTATTAGAAAAATGTTTTCCTTCTCCCCGCCCTCCTTTTTTATTTATGGTCTTTAATCATACTTATCACGGACAGGCTAGCATAGGTAAAAAAATGAGGGAACGAAGCCGGCTAGGCCTAGTTTGAAGATACCATCCCGTTAGTAATATGGCAGGCTGCTCAGAGTTAGTAATATGGTTGCTTTACTTTACCTCTCCACTTCTCTTCGGTTATGCATTTTGACAAACTTTCCAGATTTTCACCAGCGTCTACAAAAGCATTTTTTTTCTCGTGTACAAGAGCATTTTATTACAACCAATAAGCTGTTTCTGTACTATCTGCAACACAACCTAACCATAGGATCGGCCAGTTCTCTACACCCTTCCGTACTGATTTCCAAGTGTTTACTCCATGCGACTGATATAATAATGCATGCAACATCACGTACGTTATACACGGTGTATAAATGTATTTTACTACTTAAATATACCATATCCAGAGTACAACTCTTTTAATTCGATTCTGTTTTCCACTTTTTTATTTTACGATTAGTTACTACTGATTTTCTCAAGGTTGGCGAAAACTTAACCACATATACTCATAAAACATAGGAAAATAATGTTATAAATGCTCACCTGATTGAATACTGTCTTTGCAAGATCATTCCTATATTTGTTATTGCATTTATAGCCAATATTCTGACACTTTTATTAAAATATTTCACTACACAACTTCTTCCTAGGTCGCCTGCCGCGGTGCCGCCACACCGTTGTAGCTGAGTCAGACAAACAAAGAACAAGCGCATTCCGCTAAGACATGAGAGAACAAAAGACAAACGAATAGCGTAGGCATTGTACGAATGTCTAATATATGTATATTAGCTATTCACCGATAGACAAGTTGCAGATATCAATCTTGATTATCTATTAGACGTATAATAGTTGTATAACTTAGACCTTAGACATTATATAGCTCTCTATACCTGCTTCAGATATCTATTATACATAATGTGTTATGTGGGCCGGGTTCGAGTCCCGAAAGGGGCATGGGTGTGGATTTTAATGGCTAAGGGGCAAATCGTGACGGGACCGAAGTACAAGATTTCTAGACCGACCGATAATGAAGTTTACCAACGTTTAACCAAACACTGAGCAGAACCATGCTCGCACTTATACGGTACACACACTGACACTCCACAACCATTATTTGAGTGGCATTGACCTTGACTCGGAATAAACACATGATACACAAAGCAATTTGGTGGCGTCTTATTGAACGTGCATAACAAGCAATGCGTTTGGCAAATGCCACTTCGCGTAAATTTCCAAATATTAATTTTGTTGTGTATAATTCATTTAGCCTACTCATAACAGCTTATGAGACAACTTTTTATAAGGTACCACTTTAAATGTGCTGAGAACATTGTTAACAAGTTTTTTACAATAATTTCAGTGGGAAAAATATGTTCAGTTAATAGACATTAACATAACCACGCTGTAGAAAAGCAATACCTGGCAACGTAAATGAATTGTTATTTGAAAACCTGTCCTCTCCCACATCTTTTTAAATTGGAAATTTATTTATGACTTTTAGGCATCTTTGACACAGATGGGACAGCATTAGAACGAAGTCGGCTAGGGCCTAGTTTGAAGGTACCGTCCCGGTAGTACAGCCTCATCTGCAAAAACTTGTCTGGATGGCATTCTGCTGGGAGCGGACCCAGGCCCTTCCAAATGTGAAATAATGTTCTACTACCAGAGCTAGGGATCGCTTGGTTTATCCGTCCACTTCCCTGACTGAAACCTTCTCTATTTGCACCAAGAGTGTACAAAGCTGGTCCGCACTGCAGCGTAAAACAATTATTTTTCTCTCGTGTACAAGGACAATTTAGTAGCATTTTTATATAAGCAGTAGGCCTAAACTGTTTCTGTATTATCTGTAATATAATCTAACACCATTGGATGGACCAGTTCTCCACACCCTTCCCGACAGATTTTCAGGTATATATTTAATGTGAGAGATATTATAATGCATGCAATATCACGTGCAATATACATTGTGTATATGTGTGTTTCGCTGCCGTCTGAGAGTGCATCTCCTTAATTACATAGGTTCTGTTTCCTACTCAATTATTTTAGGTTTGGTTACTATTATATTTTCCTCGAGGTTGGCGGAAACATAAACACATACTGTTAAAACATAGAGAAATAACATTATAATTACTCACCTGATTAATGATTTTCTTCTGGAGATTATTCTTTTATTTTCACCGCTTTTCTAGCAAATACTGTGACATATCAAAAATATTTCATCACACAACTTCCCACTAGCAGGCAACTGCTGCAAAACCGTTTATTGATGCTGAGTCACTAAACAAAGAACAAGCGCCTTCCGTTAAGCCTTGAATGAACAAAAGACAAACGCGTAGCGTATGAAACGTACGTATATCCAATAGACGTATAATGGATATCAATGAATAGACCAAAACTGCTGCAAGATACAAAATCAAACCTGAATGTATATTAGACGTATAATAGTCATGAAATTTAGACCTTAGACGTTATCTGGCTCTCTATACCTTCTTCAGATATCTATTATACATTATGTGCTATGTGGCTAAATTGTCTTATTGTGAAATTGGTCGACAGATTTAGTTCCTTCACATTTTTCAATACGTGCGCTAGGAATATTATAAAACAGATTCTGAAACTTATGCCATTTCATTCTTTCAGGTAAAGCTTAATAATTAAGTCATATGTAAAATCACGAAAATGAACTAGTCAAAATACATTGTTCGCGATAAAATATATCGTAAAAAGTAAAGTATATATTGATATTGTTTTTTTATAAACATAGAAACTGAAAACAGTTCTGAAAAATAACATCAGTTTATCCCATAAGTAATGTCATAGTTTTGCACCGTGAGGAAATGAACGATAATTTACCTGTAACACTACCCTTAGTCAGGGAAGCCAGAGCAGGACTTGACTACAACAATAAAGCCGTTAGGCGTTCAAGCTGCTGACAGTAGACATCTGCATAGATGGTATTGTTAAGTTGCAAGAGCTCAAAATGGATTATCGTACGAATATCCGACCAAATGCTGAATATCACTTTGTAGGGTGAAGATCATGTTTTGGCACAGTTCCTGTGTCCTCTCTTTAGGTACCTATTACCGTTTGCGTGTAATGATATGGTAAAGACCCACTTTTCATCCCCTGTCACCATTCTGTCCAGAAATGGCTCACGTCTGTGACGAGTGAGTAGGGAACCACAGATGTCAACGCTCTGTTACTTCTGTTGAGACGTTAACGCTTGGGGTGGCCACTTACCGAGTTTCGACTAGTACACAAGGTCTTGCAGATGACGATGTATAGTCGAATGGGTGACATGGAGTTCGCTGGGAAGTTCTTCAACAGTTTGCATTGTATTTGCCTCCACCACTGCTCGCAGGGCATCATTGTCCAACTGCACAGGTCTACCTTCTCGTGGTTTATCGGCGAGGCTGTTGTCCGCAGACAAAAACTTCTGACACTTTAGCATATCCACAGCGCCCTGACCATATGGCATTAATGTTTCGTGTCACTGCGCTGGCTGGATGTTCCTGGTGACTTCATACAACATGACATGCCGTATGTGGTCCTCCGACACTACCATGATTAAACAGAAGCTACACTTTCAAGATGGCATTCTCCTTCTACACACCGCTGCACAATCAAGTACCTTATATGACTCAGTTATGACAGGTGCCGTCTACTTCCCAGTTCGTTCTTCAGATGGTATCATTGCAGCAGTCATCCCACATATGACATTACACGTGGGATAGCCTGGTACCTTAGCTTTCAAAGGCATATAGTAATTTGCTAATACATTTTACTTTTTTCAGAAAGGTTGAGATTTACGTGTAAATTCAAATATGCACTGTATTATTGTGTATATATATCCTCTTCCAACACGTCTGGTGAGCGTGGGAGCAGTAAACCAATTCCTCCCTCCCGACAAAGACCTTTCTAGAATAACCGCAAATAGCGTACAACACTAGTTCTGGCAAAAAAAAAACCTAGCTCAGGTAAGCTTTGATTTATAATTATTTAGCATTAAACATTTCCTTTGAAAATGTATACAATGCTTATAAAATGTCAACCAATGCACTTGTGTCGTACATGAACAAAGTAAGTTTCAGAGACCCCTTTCTGTCAACACAGGAACTAACTGACGATTCTGCCAGTAATGTATTCACTTGTCCTGCACTCACAACACATCATTCCAATTCCTCCCATCTTTCCAGGACCTGAGCAATCTCTCCTATCGCGCAAAATAATGTTCCCGGCGGTTCACTAGGAAGTTGTATATTTCATATCACATGAAGTCCTACATAGCAAAATGGTAGGCCGATGATGCAGGAGAAAATTGTACAGATGGAGTTTTGCTGTTCTGTCTTTCCACTACATTTGTTAAGTCTCCAGTAGTTTTCAGGAAGCTAACAAGCATATGGTCAATAACGGAAGAACTACCAAGAACAGCCTAGAATTTGTTGCTCAACCTGATGATATTGGATCCACACATCAGCGATTCTTCCAGATATGAACACATTGCCACTTCTACCTGTGGTAGTGTCACTCTCAAATTCTCAAGCATCCGAACTTTAACATTTGTACGTTCAAAAACCTATAGGAACCGTGCAAAACCCTCTTAAACCTTCCCAAATTTTGACTTTACACCCCACCCACCCCAATTGAAGCTTCTGGCGGAATCTCTAGCAGACAAGAAATTAGGATACACAAATTTCAGGGTTTACTTTCTCCAAATCGATAATATTTTGAAGGTAGAGGTAACCATAATTCAGGTAATTTTGGTGGTCAGCAGACAACAAAGCACTGAGATTCATTATTCATGATTCCGAAGGATCAGCCTGATCTAGGTCTATGATTACACCCACATATAAATGTAATGCGTAAGACGTGCACGTACCAGAATATACTGTTGAACAGGAAACGGTCACAGCATAATGAGTAAAAAAATTATACCCAAAGTGCAATGTTTTAGATACACAGTTAAGACATTCGTTTCACAAGCCAAAAATTTTGAACTAAACGGAAGTGAAACTTCCAGCGCCAGCCGAAGTAGATAGATTCGATTGTTCGAGTTTCCAACCATGGATATTTCTAAATCATTGCTCCTTAGGTGATGTAAAAGAAGGGTTGAAATGAGTGTAAGGAGACAATGCACGAAGGTGTATGTGTGATCTACTCACATAATCCGTTTAATACATTGCGTTTAATTAGAAAAGGTTGGAAACTCAGTGATACCAAATAATCTAATCAATCTACATTAACTGCCGCACCCCAAAGTGGCCTTCCCACTTAAATATTACAAATACCCAGGCTAAATATTACAGTAGCAAAGAAAAGAGAATTAAAAAATACCATCATGAAATCATGTGGCACAAAAAAAAACTTGTCCGAAAGACATTAACGTAATATTATCACACCTTCCCATGCTCCAATTTTGGCCAACTTTTGCTACGTTATTTTATGGACCACATGTTGCACGAAAACACCTTAGAAGAATTTCTTGCAATATATTAGGGTTCGCTCATTATTTTCATTAGATTGACTATATTTTTCTGTGGCTATCAGTTTTACATCAGAATCATCAAGAGCAAACAGCCTGATGACTTTATATGTAATCTTACAAGATATTATCTTTTTTCTCTTGAATGTTTCTACCCATCCTTGAAACGCTTTACATAATAAGATGTGGTTCGGGTCAAGTTGCGGTTTTATATATATTGTCCATATTCGTATCCTTCGGTTGTTGATAATGGCATTTTGTTGCCACATTGGAACGAAATAAACACATAGATTTTATTATTTTTTTCTTGTAAGGATTTCTTGCGGCTGCAAAGAGTTTTTGAGCGTTTTCTTAATTTTCTGCAAGACTGTCATAACTGTTGTGAATTTTATACATAGTGACATATCAATGGCTAACCTGGTGGATATCATTGGGGAGGATTTAAGTGTTTGTGCTCTTAAGTGTATCCAGATTCTGTACCTGTTAGCCAAGTGTTTTTCAGGAAAAATCGTTTTTTCCTTCTTTGGTGGTGATTGAGCATACGAGGGGCTACTCATTTCTTAACTATCCATTAATGTTGGACTTGGGTCTTGATGTTACTCTCCTCTTGCTTGTAACACTGTATCATCACCAAAATCACTATCTAGTTAGTAATCATCACTGCCCACCTCGTCTACCGCAAGTGCCATAACCTCTTGAACAACGACCTCTTCTTTAAACAGATCTGATCTGTTAAACTGTTCGAAAACTATATGTCCTTCTCTAGTTAACATTTCGTCCGAAATAAGAAACAGCTCCACTAACAACTTAAGGAAAACAGCGTGTCTAATTTTGCATAATGAAAGTAACCACTTTCACACACACTAGCTATTCATTACTGTATAAACTTATTCTTTTACTACTTGCTTTCTTTCTCGTCAATAACCTGCAACATCCCACGAATTCACCATTCCTCTCTACACCGTTCTTGCTTAAACAAACCTTTCCAAACCTTCATTAGGAAGTGAAATTGCGCCACATGTCTTGTCTTCTGTTAAGATATTCAATTTTCATATTTCAGAAAAAACAAACTGTACATGACCATACACTCGCATCTCGTATACATCTCAGAAACCTGGTTCCCTGTTGCATCTTCTTCCACGATACCTTTACTATTTCTACACACTTACGCCTCCTATCTGCTCGAGCCAAACGTACGTTATAGTATGCCATAACTGCGCGGCTTGTCTTTACTTCCTCAAAGACAGTCAGCTTGGTTTTGCAATTTTGTTATTGACAACGCCCTTTCTTAGAGAATGTATGTCCTTCTATGTTTTGTCATAGTGCTAATATTAAACTTGAATTCAGTCTATTACGCATTTCATGCATCATTTTCAAGAGCTGTGTTGACATATCCATTATATATGCTGGACATTTCCAGCTACATGTATCTCCGAAAGCATGTGGCACTACGCTGCCAGACTCTGCTATTTTATTTTCCTCCTACGAGTACTTTTTAAATGTGTATTACATGATATGTAGTGCTATTTAGCGACCATTGATATGGTTTTAGTTACTACGTGTGGTCACTATTATGTTCAGCAACTTTCATTACAATTTCTGTAACCATCTTCAAGATATTAAATTTAAATTTGCATACTGGCCATTATATCCGATTTGTAAAATCTAAAATTCCAGAACTTCTAGTTTCTCTCCTAATGATATATAACACGTTAAAATTTGACTATCTATATATACTTCATGATGCTCTATTATTTTGGCTGTCTGTGTTGGATTTGACTCTTCATTGTTAGGCTGTGGCCGAGCTATGGTGGGTGCAATATGTTGGAAGGTAGTTGGCGAGGATCTAGTTAGAAGGTACCAATCCGGCATTAAACTGGTGTGACAGGACTGTTACCATGTAAATTGTGTAACATATCGCATATAAAAACCTTTTAATCATTTTCTGGCAGAACTGATTCTAATTTGCGACATCTGCTAATCATACGTCCAGAAACGTCAGATGAGAAAGGTAAAGAAAAAAAAAAACAGGCGTGGCCGCAAAGGTGCTTTGCTCTATAACACTTGTATAGCTCTGAAAACTCTGTCACCTTGTTAGAAACTTACCAGGTAATTAAGAATGTTCATCTAAATTAAATATAATATAAATATTGTAGCATGTTTGCTCTTCACAATAAATAAAGATAATTCATACCTAATGCTAAAGTTGTGTAAGTAACACTTGAAAGGAAAACTTACATAGCTCAAGTTTTACTAACATAAGTGTGTTTGAATTAAACACTGTTTAGATCAAAATGGAGTTGTATTATTTAGTTGCAATGAGTAGAGCAGAAGTTGAACATTCAGTAAATGGTATTTACCGGTAATCGCGAAAGGAAACATTCCTTACGAGAAACATGTTACTCTTATTTATTACTGCATTAATAAGCACTATTATTATATAGTCAATTCACTAAATATTCCTTAAAATACATTACTCGGTTAACTGTGAAATCATTGTTTTTAAATCGCCGATTAATATTTAATTTGAAAGTTTGAGAGACGAATTGCATCCGAATATTATAAGAATCGGCTCGAGGTTTCTCAATGTCCGGAATGTTATTCCACTAGTATGTTCTCAGTATCAGGATTCAATTTTGAATAGATTCAGGATGTTTCTAAATTATGTCGATAATCTTTCAGAAACGACACACTCACAATAAAACTATCCGATTGTAGGTGCGTAAACAATGCGTTTTTGGAAGCTACTAGGAAGCAACTTTGGCGCTAAGTTAGACAGCAATTTATGATCAAAGTTAAACTTGAATTATATTTAGAGAAATTGTACTGTATGTTTGAACGGCCCAAGGAAATTATTTGAACAATTTTGTATAGTATGCAATGTCAGCTCCTTGGCAATTAAATTGTTAGGTATAGAGTCTTCTCTATACGGGAGTCTCTCAATAAACTGAATATAAATTTAACCCTTTGGCACAACATTTATGGTAATTTGCTAAGCCAATCTTTTAAGTCATTAGTTGTTAAGACATATCATTTGTGACCATTGCGTAAGATTTGGTTGACTCCATCATCGAGACAATTTCCCCAAAGGGACAAAGGGAAAATTCATATATCTCTGTTCTAAGTAGAACTGAGAACTATCTGATAAAAAGAGGTTTGAACTAGTTCGCTAAGCATAATTATGAAAGGAGTAATTGGTGGGTGTATTAAAGTTATAACAGTACAAACTATTGCAGAGTTTGGAAGTGAGACACTTCATAAATATTTTATGGTTTATGGTATAACTATGACTTTAATGGATTTGTCTCCCATGTTTAAACTAACGTAAATAATTTTCTAAACACAATTTATGCACTTAAACACAAAACAAATGTTTCAATTTTTATGATATACTACATATAATCTCCACATTAACCAACTGAATCGAGAATTTATGATATAGGAATGTTTCCACTTACCAATTGAAGCGGATAGAAGATGATAGAAAGACGGAAACTTATAATTATTGATATTCGCTCGCACATACTGAAGTTATGGTGCGCTGCAAATACAATATTGATTTGGACGACAGGATTGATGTAATGTTCTCATAAGTTCTTGCACTAAAACTCGATGTTAAGTTTACCATTGTGTATCACTGCGATTACTGAAATAATCATGTTCTTACGTACCATAATATGATCGTCACGTCCTTTTAGATTGTCCAGGACATAATCATCTCAGACAACGTTATAACATCCCCAATGACATGGCTTCATTGTTAGGGGATGAATCAGGTATGTTGCGAAGAGTCGTTATGCATGTTCATGAGACAGGTTTATCTCCGTCTATTTGAGATGATTGTGATCTTCAGCTTTTAAGTTTTATGAGGTATTATTATTTAATTTTTGGGAAGGCCCATTTACAGCCTTCACGTTTTTAACTTATGCTAAAGACTCTAGTTTTTACCATTATTTTATGTTTCTGAAGACACTTTATATCTTCACCTTTTATATGCTTTTATTATTTTAGTTAATTAACAGCTATGTTTAGATGTGACAAAGATAAAGGACTTCCCCGCATCGGGAAGGGCGTAAGCCAAAGTGCGTTACCGCCCATACAATTCATTTTATCTTTATCTTACCATAATATGAGATGCTCTGTTGAAGAAGACTTGGTCGTCAGGTCTTGAACCAAGACACAGCAACTAACTTCAGTTATAATAATACTTAGCTGACATGTACTGTATCATTAAGAGCGTCGACGAAACTATGCACTCAAAAGAGCGAAATAACTAAAAGAGTCCAGATACAACCTACAGCTCCTTTTTTAGTCCTAGGGAAAACGTTTGCGTGGGATGTCGATTCGACTGAAGGTTCAGGTGATTTTCGTTACGCCAAATTTGATTTTGCATGAAATTTCGGAAATATCTGGAATTCTTCCACGTGTGAGTTTTTCTCCACATGCATGTAATTTTAGTTCGTTTAACACAAAATGGCACAAAGATCTGAGGATGTTATTCTCTTGTTGTTAAGGAAATCAGACATGTCCATGAGAGAATAGTACGTGAAGTAATGTTCCTCTTCCCTTGAAACCATTCCTTTATTCAATTCCTTGACATTCTCCACATTGAAGTACACTTTTACATGAGACAATTCCCTTGGAGTTTTGTTGCTTTTAAATATAACAACACCAGCGTTGTTACTCAAGCCCACGATACAGACAATATTCAAGACAAGGTATCATTGTACAGTTTATTGAATTAATAAACTTAACCTAAAATACAAGAATGAAAAAATGATACGAGTCAAAGACTTCAAGTATGTGACACCCAGGTAAGGAGACTAGTTTTTTTATTTTCTCATTTCTTGCAGAAGTAACAGAGTGGACATACTAAATTTTGGATGCTTTTTTTGTCAACAATAACAAGTATAAAGGATGGGTCATGATAAGCGCCATTTTCTGCCTAGCAATGGATTGTTATGAAAGTGGAGACCTATAATCTACACGATATTCCGCGTCAAAGTTCGTGTAGATTATGTTGAGATCATTTCCGGTTGTCCCTGTAGAACGTCCGGAAGTTACCCCTTACCCCAACCTTCGAAAAGTCGAGGTGGGTACGTGTTAAACGGATTTGCGTGGAAAGCGCTAACATGACGGGAAAAGTCGTAATAATGTTTTGTTCAGCTGATAAAAGCACATAAAATAACTAAATAGCAAGACCACAGGTGTATTTGCTACATTATGAGAGCAATTTGTTTAGGAAAAAGCGTGTTCGGTGAACCTGTATTTCGCCATCATTATTCGTTTTCGGAGTTGTGGTAACAATAGAGCGGACACTCAGAACAACACCACAAATATGCCAAACTGTAGTCTGATATGTCTACTTAAACATACTACAAACTTACATTGTTCTGGGAATCCGCTATAAATAAAAAAAACTTTTCACTTTATTACGCATGTATGATATAAATCCACTGTGAAACAAAAAAGCAATTGTGTAAACAATAAACTATCAAATGCAAAGATGTGCAGACATCGGGGTTAAATATCGTCCTGAAGATTGCTTAATCGTCTTCTTCATCGTCAGTCCAGTCATCATTCACTTTACTCTGGGCATCTTCGACGTAATCCTCATACGATGCAGGGCCATGGAATGCTGTTGGGTCGTGCCTGCGAAACCCAAGGTACCACAAGACCGAGGCTACGTGAGCACAGCAGCCTATCACCCTGGCACCGGGCTTGCACTGGCAGTACCATCCCAGGATATCAGCAACATCGTATTTTATCCAGGGAATGTACGTGCGGGAACCCGTGTGGCGAGAGTGGATTTTAACACGAATGACATCATCCTCTTGCTGATTAAGAAAGAATTCATAGGCTGTTCACATGCTCCTCAGTATAGCTTTTAGCTTCTTTGAGCTGGTATACGCCGAGAGTTAGTTCACGCAGCATCTCTTCGGACAATACAGGAAAGTTCGGGAGATCTGCCGCATCCATCGGAGCCCATTTCATTTGCTGCGTTCGCGGTCCCAACCTTTATCGTTTACCGTTGTTTGGAATTCGTTTTCTTTGTGAAGAGGAGACCGCATCCTTCGTGCAATGTACTCGTCGTGGGAGGTGTCAATTATGAGTTGAGGCCGAAATGTATTGAGAAGCGCACAAACAATGCGCACATAGTCCCCAATAAATGGAATCTGGGTATCAGGCATAATGTGTTCCAGGGGCCTTCCATCTCTTCATTCTGGAATAGGCGAATTAGACAACCCATTTGATTTTTGTTACCATACGAGACTGGTTGGCTTCCATTGTTATATGTTGCTTCTGCGTTTTTGGAAGGAATGCCTATTGAATCCGAGGCCTGCCAGTAGCTGCAGTGAGTTTCTGAAACCTCGGTCTACGACGAATACATCGTATTCTTTTAACGAGGCACGTATCTCTTCAAATTCCGCACGGAGCATTTTGTCCGTAACCGCTGCATCGGAATCTTTAGCCCAGTAAGGATCCAACACAGAGAGCACATACCCGTCACTGTCGAAGATCATCATAGGTTTGACAAGAGGACGACGTTTGTGCATACTAAACGAGCGCCTCTGGAACGCATAGTTCGAGCTCTTCTCAATGTATATGTACGTTCCATCGACCACAATAACTGCCACATCTTTCCCGTCCGTCATGATTTCTTTGGCCAACGGTCTGGTGTGCTCTCGAATGAAATCGTCCCTTATATTTTTTTTTGTTTGAATCCGATATGTAAGGGAATATAACACTTCATTAGAACTTTCCTGTGTGAATTGCTCGTGAGCACTGTTGTTTTGTGATTCCGAAAAGAGTTCCAATGACTCCCAACGACAGTCCTGTTCTAAGTTTACCAAGAGCAGTCCTAGCGCCGTTTTCGCCGAACGTATCTGGGTATTGCGTATTTCGTCTCTGACGTAAACAAACAGCGCATTGAACTGGGCAGATTTTAAGCCTGTCTGATTGTAACAGTCGGCATTGGTCATTGTCGTGTCGAAATTCATATTCCTATTTGCAAGCGCGTACTCCCTCAACGCTGTCAGCAGCTGCACAAGTTCAGTTCGGTTGAAGTTGGATTCGTCGTGGGTGACGTTTACATCCGTCACGTCTGGCTTCACGTTCTTGCCATCGAGATGATCTGCGCAGCACCTGGAGCCATCTGGCACAATTACAATAAACTTAATATATATATGTGCTCTTGCCTGAACGGGAAGTACAATCAATTGGGAACTGTTTGGGCAGATAATGCACTTGTTGTGAGCAGCAGGGGTCCGCCTCATGGGAAGTGTTATCGTTTTTGGGCTTTTTACACACTTCTGTTTTGCTCCTTCAACGAACTCGGGATCCTGATTCGTGCCTTTTATGAAACGTCGTTTGGTGGACTGTTTACCGCGACCTTCCGCTGGTCTGTCAATGATCGGTGTTGAGGGTAGATCTGATGGTTGATGATAGGTTGAAATTGAGGGTTGGCTTGATGGTTTGTCTTTGTTAGGAGTTGCAGTAGAGACTGATGGCTTCTTGTGAGCCGACGTTGCAAGCTGGTCGGACGTTGTATCCTGCGTAGCAGTTTTGGTCGTTTTGGGTTTCTTTGGCATATCCTTGTAACAGCGAAGGCACAAGAATTCTTTCGTTCCACATTCCGCTGTATATATTCGGGGAACATGTCTCCTTAGTTTCGCGTTCTTCAAATGCTTACTGCACTATACGCATTTCACTGTCTTCGATTTTGGGGGCATTGTGCCTAACAGTATTATATCAACAAAACTTGGATTACAACTTTAAGTGCTAGTTGCACGACCCACACTTTTACACTCTAACACACACTGTCTTCGAAGGGGCCTTTGTTGACTAGTATTCTATACAAAACAGACATGAACAACGTAATTGCTATTTACACTGTCCACACTATATATTTACACTCTAGCACACACTAGGCTATACTCGTTTTCAGCACACTGACATCTTCCATTATTCCCATCTTCCTTTTGACTGCTGGTTTGGACTAAGACTAACCGACCATAACGGCAACTAACTGTGTTCAACACATTCTGTTCTCTAACTCGCGAGCACACGTGATGTCACATTTTCACACCACAATCTTCTGAACAACAGCAACTCCCCAGTTGTCGATCGTACCCTGTTTTGCGATGTTTATAATACCACGTTGTGCGCTTATCACAAAGAATGTCTCCCTCCTCCCACACAGCACGAGCAGAAGGGATTAACAAACTGGCGTTATGGTTCTCATGGAGACGCAATACTAGCTCTTGCAATATCTTCATTTCATAGTTTATTGTTTGCACAATTGCTTTTCTTTTTGCTTCACTGTGGGTTCATATCATACATGCGAAATAAAGTGAAAAGTTTTTTTTTGTATATAGCGGATTCCCAGAACAATCTGAGTTTGTAGTATGTTTAAGTAGACATATCAGACTACAGTTTGGCATATTTGTGGTGTTGTTCTGAGTGTCCGCTCTATTGTTACCACAACTCCGAAAACGAATAATGATGGCGAAATACAGGTTCACCGAACACGCTTTTTCCTAAACAAATTGCTCTCATAATGTAGCAAATACACCTGTGGTCTTGCTATTTAGTTATTTTATGTGCTTTTATCAGCTGAACAAAACATTATTACGACTTTTCCCGTCATGTTAGCGCTTTCCACGCAAATCCGTTTAACACGTACCTACCTCGACTTTTCGAAGGTTGGGGTAAGGGGTAACTTCCGGACGTTCTACAGGGACAACCGGAAATGATCTCAACATAATCTAAACGAACCTTGACGCAGGATATCGTGTAGATTACAGGTCTCAACTTTCATAACAATCCATTGCTAGGCAGAAAATGGCCCTTATCATGACCCATCCTTTGTCATAGAGTTAGTTACTCGATACATTTCCCCAAACTAAAACATAAAATTTCAACGCATACTATTATTCAAAACGATGACTGATATAGTTATATATTTTTTCAGCTGTGACAACAATCGAATGGATATTCATGATCATAATACTTCAATTAATGTATTCTTCAGTGGATTCACAGATAGATAAGGTGAGTTATATGCCTCGGCATAAGTACTGTTCACCATAGATATAACCAGGAGTGCCCGTGATTACTGCTCCTCAAAATTGTGCGTGCACCTATTTAAAATTCTGTGTCTCTGCCAGGATTCGAACCCGGGACCTTGGCCTAACACCACAGACCGCACGGCTCCCCAGTCGGCTTTGAGGTTAGTAATTATTGGACGATTCCGGCGCCCTCCTTGTTAATTTTAGGACGTATTTACATGTTTCCGCCTCCTAGAGTTGGATTGAAGTGCTTAACGCTAGAAATCTGAGAAAGTATATTAATATATCAAATATGCGTTTCAATGAACCAAAATAAATACCCTACAAATTTGTTCAGAAATTCACAAACTTATGCGAATTCTTCATGTTCCACAATTATCACGTTACTTTCTTCATGTCGAGTTCTCACCTTGTGATGGTAAGTCTGAAAGGAAGAAGGAAGGACCTACTTTAAATAACGATATATATGACCTCAATAAAAACATCCCCAAGAAGAAGCCGAAATATTTACAGCGAATATTTGAAATAAATTGATTGAGAGATAACAGTTGAGCGCATACATCGTACTGGTGGTCAATTATAATGTAACAGATCAAATCAAAGATCTTTGTAACTAATCAAAGATTGGTTAACTTTTGTAACCAACGTTCAATGCTGGTGGGGAATCACCCATTAATAAGGTACACCGGGACAAAGCCAAGACAATGAAAGGTTTCATATCGACTACGTTCTAATCCATTACAAAATTACAAACTGTATGACGAAAGCAAAGACTGTTCTTGTAGCCTATAATTATTCTAATCAATTTGGACTTTGCGGAGGCAGACTTAAAACTGAGGAGCGTAGGTAGAAGAAATACAGGAATGGGAACTTTAGCACTAGAAACTTCTAAGAATGAAGAAAGGTTGTAGAAAAGCTCAAAGGAGATTACTTAATTTCGGTAGAAACAGATGAAGTACAAACGGAAAATGTGAAGTTTTACAAAGCATTGTTTGCTGAATACAGCACAAGAAGTAACAGGATACCATGGGGAGAAAATAAATATATTGTTTAATAGATATAGATATTGATTGTTTAACCATTTAACCTGATGTTTAGGAACAGTCATGTGTTTTTAGACAGATTTCTTTTCACATAATTAAGAAATGACACAGAATAATTTTCTGCATTCTCACAACCTTGAAAGCTTTCATTTTCTTGTCCCTCAAGGTCATCAATCCAATGATCAGGAATGTGTAAGGTAAGTGTATGGTGAACTATTTCAATCTCACTGAAATTGGCATCAATTGTCAGAAAACTGTGATCCGTTTTAATGAATCGTGGTTCAAAATTCCATGCCTTTTGCTGAAAACGAAACATTCTACCTAAGTTATTTTGAAGTTGCGATTTTGTCCTCCGGAAATGTCGGAATACGTTAAAATATGTTTCATTATTCTTTACTTCATCTTGACAATACTTGTGTTATAGCATTTGTACTTACCCTTATTGTTTCCTACATCACTGAAATCAATACAAGATACATCTGAATAAGCTATTTCAGTATGCTGTTGGACATGGCTACTTTAATACTAAACAGAAAGCTCCTACTAAGAAGTACACAAGTATTCCACAAGATGGCAGGGAAATTCACTTTTATGGACGTGATTTGTTTTTTGAAACTAAAACATAAGCCCTTGAGCTATCACACGATGTACTTATTTTCAAATGCACTAACATGGATATGGTCCATTTTTAACTCAATGACTCATATGTACACAAGAAGTTAACAAGATGTGAAGGAAGCTAAAAACTAGTGTCGAAAAGAAACGAAGAGAAACATGAAAGACGAAATAAATGAAGTGGAACAGAATACATTAGAAAAACAAGAATATACGATCTCAGTGTACAAGGAAGCAATAGTGATGGAACCTGGAAGGGAGGGAAACAAATATCTTTGATCACTGAAGGAGAAAAATTATGATCCCATTAGTGATCAAAAAGTTAAATTTGGTAAACATAGAAAGCATAGCAGACTTATATGAAACGTCTCAACATTTACATAAGTTAAATATAGAATATGCACAGAAAAGTTACGATGGTCAATTGTTTAAAATATCCAATCTATGTAATGGATACATCGACACAGCACTAGAAAATGATGCGTGAAAATCGTAATAGGCATAAACTAAAGTTAGTATGAATAGTATTAAACAACAAGCAGTGTTTCCAATAAGAGAACAGCATGAATATCAAGATGCGAAAATAAAAGAAATGCGTTGATTAACTTTTAGAAAAGGAAAGTCATGCTATGCAGTTTACATTCTATGACGTACTTTTGGCTCAAGCCAGCTTGTGTGTAAATCATTGTGAATATATCGTAAACGCTAAGGCATAAAGGGAACCTAATTTGTTAGTTGTGTAGAAGGCGCGAGTGCAAATGGTTATGTGCTTTTATTATTATTATTATTTTTTTTTTTTTTTGCTGAAATTTGAAGAACGAAAGACTATTGTGCGTTAAACAGAAACAAGATGTGTGGTGCACTTTCAGCTGCTGATAAATGTTTGGAAAGTTGTGTTTACGTAGCCAAGAAGCCAAGAGGTAAAAATGTTAAGTTTGCCGTGTATAATAATACGCATGTGGGTATATATGCTATGTTTATAGGATCTTAGTTTTAGTGCGGCGATAGGCACTTATACTGTAGCCTGAAGTGTAACATTACTCTGCAAATAATAATAATAACTATATCATCATCTAGCACAACAAAACTAATTTTCAAAGTAAATAGTGAATTTTCCAGTTTGTACATGGCCATGTTTTATAAACCATGTGCGTAGTGCTACGGGGTTCACACAAGGGGAACAGGCAGGGTTGGAAACTCCCACGTTGACAGATTCGCACCCAAATTGATTAATCGATGAAGCAGTGTATGCAAATACATTAATTAGATAAAACTGAATGTATCATTAATGTGTAAAACTCAAACGTGCCTGCCATGATCATTTTTGGAGCAGTTGTTAAAGATTATGCTCTTAGCTAGTACTTTTCTCTCACTCAAGATGAAGAGATACAATATGAACGAAGCAGAAGTTCTCAGAAAGTGCATTCTTCCATCAGCAATATTACTTGTCATATTGTGCTTGAATGGGCTCATACACAGCAAAATTCTGTCATTGGACATTAGCTCCAACGATAGCCAATTATACAGCAATAGGAACTTTGTCTTCTGCCCAATTACAACCATACCAGGTATTTATGCTTCCAATCTAGCTCTTAACACGAATTTCTCGGAAGACGAAATACAGGGTAAAAATGTGAAGAAAAACTTAAACTTGCACAAACTCTTATTTATGATTTTACTGTGTGGAGACGTGCATTTAAATCCCGGTCCAGTGCACAATCAGCGTAGTAATGAATTAATTCTTAAATGTTATTACCAAAATATTCAATCTGTAAACAACAAATTATTAGATTGTGCAATTCATTTACCAGAGTTTTTACTCTACGCTTGTGTTATTCTTAGCGAGACATGGTTAAATGAAAATATATCTAGTGCAGAAATACCTCTTTCCCAGCATTTTAATATATATAGAAGTGATCGTGGAAGCCGAGCAGGTGGTGTAGCAGTGTGTATTAACTCTAAGTGGCCTAGTAAAATGAGAGAAGATCTGAAAACTGACTGTGAAATTGTTTGGGCTGAAGTGCGTCTTAATGCAAGCAAAAAATTACTAATTGGTTGTTTCTACCGTCCACATAAAAATAGTCCCAGGGAACTGTTAATGGCCTGCAGAGATTCAACATTAGCTGCACTTTCAGAGGGTGATGTGTTATTGTTCGGAGATTTTAATATGCACATGGTGTGGTCAAGTATAAAAACTGGTGTTCCCACAGACAGTAATGAAGCTTGGTTCATGGAAACTTTTATACATGGTCTCGGACTTTCCCAACACAATATGCACAATACAAGGGGCAATAGAATTTTGGACTATGTGTTATCC